>JAZHYW010047561.1:0-49238 GCA_037355805.1 Ixodes ricinus | reverse complement strand
GATGTAAAAATCACATCTTCTATTGGATTTATAATGCGCACTTTGGACGCACCATTTTACTAAAGCCTTAGTCTGAATAATAACAATAAGAGCTCAGGTATATTAGGCATGGCCCTTGCCATACCTTCTTCCAATAGGATACTCAAATGCTGCATTTAGAGATGTCTAAACTTCGAGAGAAAGGCGCATGGCGACTGTCTAAACTTCAGAGAGAAAGGCGCATGGCGACGTGGAGAAGCACTGCTGTCTTTCTCGCGATCGCCAACCTTTGTGTTTATTTCCTCATCTTAAGCTCTAGAATCTCGTTTAGAAAGGCATGTAGAGGAGGGATGACTCTTTGTTGGCATTTTGAGAGCTTATCTTGTTCATAGCATGTTTCCTGCCTTCTTGCAATATCTGTCATGGAAGTGTTGGGCTATCGTGGTTCTTGCCAGAACGGGTAAAACAAAAAAATAAAACAGAAAATAAAACTTTTTTTTGTCTGATGTGCGTTTTCATTTTTTTCTATTTTGTTGGCATTTCAAGTGCGTATTTTGGTCCTGCTTCATGTTCAGGTTTCGGTCATTTCCGCTCCAAAGTTTGCAATCCGTTCAAGTTTGTCCTGAGATATGCCGATTTTATTTCCATAAAATATTCATGCGACAAATTTTTTAAATGATTACAAAATTTATGGCAACTTGCTAAACAATCTAGCTTGCATAGGTGAAACATTCTAGCATCACAAACTTTTAGTGATACTTTGAGTTTCCAGACGCCGGACGCCTACGCTCACGGCGCTCTTCATCGATGTAGTTTAATGCGTATCATGCCTACACTTGATAGTCGTTTCTGATTGAAGCAATACTACCGCTAATCGGGCTGGCGAAGTTCCAGAGGCTTCCATACTCTCGAGCTGCTCACGCTCGGTGTCGCACAGGTGATCGAACTCCTCCTCGCCTACGTCACTCCTCCTCGCCTACCCCTCTTGTCACGTGACCTCCCCGTTAGCTAATCAACGTCGAGCACCTTGGTCCTCTCCACATGTCAACCAATCAGTGTCGATCTTCATTGTCCACGCTTTCATCTGGGCTTTACGAAATGCCGAACTCCTAGTCAAGGAACGTCCCACGATAAAAATGCATTTGAGGTGAAAGAGTACAAGGTGCTCAGAAATGTAATTAAGATAGAGTAGCAAATACTCTCGTTCACGTGTATTTACTAGATGCCAAATAACTGCCAAAAGTAATCGAAATATTGTATATTGAGAAAAGGTTTTGAGATACAGACAAGTCCGCCATGGGGAGCGTTTGCAATTTAATGCCGGAAGCCTCCTGCGGAGACGTTTGCACACGATAAACGATTTCGACACGTCCTTGCAGCTTGTATTGCAAACGCCACTCATAGACCACGTGACACCAAACGAGCAGTTTGACATTCTCTGTGATACAGACTATCTACCTCTTGTTTTCTTTTTTTCTTTTTTTTCAGTCTCTTCCGGTGAATGGAACGGCGTAATGAGAGCGCCTTGTGCTCCCAAAATCTCGGAGGTCATTGCCCAACATTGCCTGGCCGCGTACTCCGAGCATACATTGGGCAAGAGGGTTGCGTCAGCATTCGACCAGGACCCAGATCCAATAGACACTTCGTGCCTAAGAATTGGTGATAGCCGAAATAGCTTGATGGACTTTTCAAAAGAGTCTATCGAGAGGAAAGTCACGAAGCCTCCTGGGACTTGAAGGGTCTAGATGTATAACTCAATTTAGGCTACGATTCTCCGGACAGCTAGGTGCGCGCGTGCGTGCGTGTGTGAGTGCATGTGTGTGTGTGTGTGTGTGAAGCGAGCAGGCACGCGCGCGTGCGTGTGTGTAGCGTGTGTTTGCGAGTGTGTGTTTCATTCGATCTCCATTCTGCCGTAAGATATAAAATCACCAAAGTTGGCTATGTTGGGCGGATCCCCAACTTCAGTATCCAGGACAGCAGGACACGCATATGTGCTTCGGATGTTGTGGGAGGAGGTCACTGACACATGAGAATGTTAACTTTGAAAACCAGGTTATTTTTTAGTGCAATAGCATTCTTTAGTTTACTTCAACCGGTTTTTGCGATACGGTATTTGGCCTCGAATGCGCCGTGCCTATGCGGACGTCGTCCTCGGCGTCGTCCTAGAGCCCTTCTTGAGGTCGTCTGAGAGGTCGTCGTAGACGTCGGCTTTGACGTTGTCTTCTAGGACGTCGTCCTTGACGTTGTCCTAAACCTCGTTCTTGAGGTCGTCCTTGAGATCGAACTAGATGTCGTTCTCGAGGTCATTTTCGACGTCCTCCTCCAACACGTCGTCATTGACGTCGTCCGAATCGTCGTCCTCTAGGACTTCGTCCTTGACGTCGCCCTAGACGTTGTCCCTGAGGTCGTCGTAGAAGTCGTCCTAGACATCGCGCTTTGACGTCGTCCTCTAAGACGGCGTCTCATTTGCTTGTTTATCTGCTTGTTATATGGTTTATATGCTTGCTAGGCCGTTGTCCGAGCAAGTAGATAAACCCGTGCCGGTCGTACGCGGAGCGGTAGCACATTCACATTAGCGCCCATGCTGCAAAGCAAATATCAGTTTGAGTTGAGCTAGTTGTTACATGGTCGATTATTGTGCCGAAAAAGCTTGAACATTAAACGATTACACCAGAGAAGACAAGACACACCCGCACACTACATTTGAGCGTCAACTGGCTACAAAACTGCATGATTTAGTTTTGAGAAGAAGATGTACGTTTTTGAACGTCTCGGCAAGTTGTGGTTTTTCCTAACTTCTTTTTAACCTAAAGACTTATTACACAGCATCGCTTTATATAGACGAACGTGTGAAAGCAGCCATGTTTCATAACGTAGGGTTCAGTGTTTTCGTTAAATCCCGAGAAACCCCGAAAGTTAACCCCGAGCGTTTTTATCAAATATTCGAAAAACGGAAACAACCGAGGTAAAGATAAATCATTATTTTTTTTATTAAATAAACCATATCTAATTCATTTCAAATCAAAGATCAGATTGCTGCGGTTTAAATTAGTGTTGCTCAACAACGGTTGTTCTTTATAACTATATGTTCCTTGCGTAACCTGTTCGCGAATGACTCTGTACTCTATCGTCTAAGAACTAATATATGATTGTGCTATACTACAGTCCGAACTCGAAGTAGTTTCTTCCTGGTGTACTGATTCGCTGATGAAGCTTAACCTTGCTAAATGTAAAAGCATGTCTGTTTCCCATCTTTCTGAAAACACTGACCCTGCCATATACACCCTTCATAATAAGACGCTTTAAACACGCGCCAGATTGAGCCGCCATTGCCGACCTTCTCTTGTTTTACCGAGATGCCGAGCCACTGCAGCGGGCATTGGCGAGTTCTCCATAAAGGCCTTTGCTGGAGAGAAGGACGCAGTAGCACCTAAAGTGGCAATAGCCTGTCCTACTGCGGCAATGATGAAGTGAAGAGAACGGAATAAGAGGAAAACAAAAACTGATGGTCGGTTAGGGCGGCGCCCATGCACAGCTGCCTGAAAGCGTCTATACCGTTAGCTTATATGTTGCTTTATATCTATCTTGGCACCTTGGCATTCTCGTAACTTGTAACCTTTCCAGGAGCCATGCACGTCGACTACGTATTTAACAATGCCACTTGTATGCTTGGGTTTTTGCGCCGCCACTTCCGTTCCGCTTATCCTTCGGTCAAACTACAATTCTATAAAACCTTAGGGCCAAAACTTGCATATGCCTGCTGCGTTTTGAATCCGGTACAAGTAACACTATAAAAAATCCACGAATCAGTACAGAACAGAGCAGTGTCTTTTATTTTTTCTAGTTATTCTCCGCACTGCAAGTATTTCATCAATGAAAACAACCTTGGACTTCCCTGACATCGCTTTACGCCGTAAATACCTTCGTCTTTGTATTTTTTATAAAATATATTATGCTAAACCAATTCTAAAAGAATCAACTTCTTTTCATGCACCTCATGTGTCACCTCGAAACGATCACCAGTGTAAGGTTGGCACGAAAACATGTTATACGAACATCTATTTTGACTATTTTATTCAAAGAACATCTAATGATTGTAACAATTACCCTGCCTCCGTCGTGTCCATCAATGACGCCGCATATTTCAAGAATCTTGTGAACGATTTCATCTGTACCATCCATTCTTTTATGTAGAGCCTCCGTGCCCTGACAGTATGAAAATAAATAAATAAATAGGTATTTTTAAACATCGCAGATCGGATGATCAATCCGTCCAATCTTTGAACACAATATGGAAGTTATTCGTGTAAATTTAAAGTACAGTCTAATTAACCACTTGTTGATTATGTAAACTCCGCTATACTGGAACAAATACAACTTAATGTTTAATTGTGAAAAGGCTTCATTAGTTGTTGTTGTTTATTCTAGTGTTTTGTTGGATTCAATGTGGTAATATTTTCCTTGTATCTTTTTCTTCATTTCACTTTCTGAATGTCTTCCCATAGGACATTACGTATACAGCAAAATTCGAGTTTCCCCAAGCGCCGCTTTTTAATCATTTTCATCCTGTGAATGTTTTTCGCTTGATGATTATTTGATTGAAAATATAAAACAAACGTACATAAAAAGCATCAGATTATAGGCCAATAGAAAAATATATATATATATATATATAAATTGGGGAATATTTTTGTGAAACAAATTGGATTTAAGTCATCGAAAAACCGGTGTAATATAAATCACGATTAAATTATAAAATAAATTATTTAAATCAGCTTTACTTTTATTCTCCACCATGCGAAGGTAAAAAACAACCACAACGAACTGGAACTGCCCTTAAATGTAGGGGGCTTAGGCTCCACGTGTAGAATATCTTTATCTACAGCTCTGTTTTGGCGACGATGCGGAGCACGGCCCTCAATAAACTTACTGCGAGGCTGTTTCTTTCTTGGGAACCGCACCGCCTTATCTCATTTCCTTATTTTATCGGTGAGGGGACGTTTTCTACGTAATCGGGTCATGCGCCTGTTCCTTGAGGTTGGGAAGTCCTATGTCCGCGTCTTATGTTATTCGAGATGGTCCTTAATAAACATCGATTGATGGTCCAACACCGAAAATTGGTAACGAAAAACACCGACTCGGTGGAAAAAGAACACGAAAAATCACTCTCGAATGTAATGGAAAATAAACCCAAAAAACGAGGAACTCTATTCAAAAGCTAGTCTAACCAATGTGGTTGAAAAAATTAATTTTTTTTCGTCAGTGTTTCAACCATGGTCACGCCTGCGCAAGGTTTGGCTATCAGGCAATGTATACTTACACCTGATAGCCAAACCTTATGCCGGCGCCCAGAGTTCATACTGGGAAGCGTGTACAAGCGCACGTGTATGGCTTTCAAAGTCCCTTACGGTGGAAGGTCAGTACTTGCAAGAGGACGCACTCAAGCTCCATGTAGCTCCAGCCGTTTGCTTGAGTCAAGATAAGGCAAAACATAGTAAAAAAAGTAAAACGCTGCAAAAGATAGAATCATAGAGGGACAGAACACAAACAGAACAATTCAGGCGACCCGCTGCCTGCAGAAATTAAAGTATTGTTTTAACCTTTGCAGGCAGCGGACCCCCAAGTTCGCTGCCTGCCCGCGGCCAGCAGAAATTAAGATGTGTGTGTTTAATGTCCAAATATGTGCTACGTGCTCACCTGAAGAAGTATAGTAAAAATGCAGGGAATTATTTGGTATACCAGATATTGCGAATTCGTAATGGCTGCGCAGAAGTATGAGTGGTGATCAAAAAGTTCCGGGACTGATTTTGTCGCGTAGAAAGTGAGGGCAGTACAGTGAGGCGCGCGCAGCAGTCAAAGGAAAGAACCTTCGTGTCTCATCACACCAAAGGGCGTCGCTCTGTGAGAATTTGGAGCTGCGCTACACTAGTTTGTTTGACCCCATACACGAGCATGACGGCGATCTTTCCATAGACTGCAAACCAAAGCGAGAACAAACATATATTTTACGACAAACTCGGCAAATATAAAACAGAGACCTCCGAAATGATTTAGAAGATTTATGTCAAAAAGCAGTGAGGTGTGCGAGGTGTTCTGAGTGGCACTCGCGCCTCAAGAATGGCAGGACGTCACTGAAGTCAAGGAGAGGGCGGGCAAAGTCGTCCAACCGCTCTTCCGTCTTCCAGCGATGTTCTGCCGTTCCTGAAGCGCGAGTGCCACTCAAACACCTCGCACACCTCACTGCGTTTTGACATAAATCTTCTAAATCATTTCGGAGGTCTCTGTTTTAGATTTGCCGAGTTTGTCGTAAAATTTATGTTCGTTCTCGCTTTGGTTTGCAGTCTATGGTGAAATCGCCATTGTACCCATGCACGTGGTCACGAAAACTCGTGAAGTGCAGCTCCCAATGTTCACAGAGAGACGCTCTTTGGTATAACGAGACACAAAGGTCCCCTCCTTGGACTGCTGCGCGCGTCACGGTGCTGCCTTCTCTTGTTACGCTACAAAATCAGTCCCGGAACTTTCTGATCACACCTCGTACAAGCATTTGTGTAGACGTTTTGTGTGGAAGTTGGCTTAAGATCGTTCGAACGCCCAACGTCGTCGATTTTGTCAAAAGATTAAAAGTTATTTGAATTAGTTGAAACCCGAGATTTGAGTGGGTCGGGGGACATTTGAACTTTTGACAAAATTTACAAGGATATACGTTTGAAAAATGTCGCCCACGTCTACACAAAACTTCCAAATTTCTGCCAGAAAAAATCATTTGTACAGTGATTTGTTTCAAGTTTTACTCAATATATATGCGAAGTATAAGCTTTCGTTCATTTAGTTAGCGTATGAATGGGAAGCAAATACACCTGATAAATAAGGCGTTCCTTCGCCAAATGCCGTCAATTAGAAGTTTTAAAACGTCGAACCTGGTTAAACTTGAAACACGACTGGTTCGCGACATTACTAGTTTTTACAATAAAATTGTTCTCGTAAAATCATTCGACGAGCGATGATGAAAGAAGTAATGATTGTGTTTCTCTCGGTATTTTGGTTTCCAGAAGCAATATTCTGGGGCGTAATTGAAAAGTAAACGCTCTCTTAATCGTCTTGCACTGCCAAAACAAACACATAATAAATAAATTGATTTTCTTTTCAGAGCCCCTTTACAAGGTTTCATTAACCTCGCTGATGTTTTGGCGGTGCAAATGTACACTTAGCTAAGTGAACAATGATTTTTTTTTAAAAAGCCAATTGAATTTGCAGATTCTCTCAGACGTTGGCAAAAAATCAATATGCATACTCGTCTGTAAAAAAGTGACTGAATCTGAGCAGCAATTCCTAAAAAATCAGTCTTTCATTCACTTTAGAAGTTTTCTTGGGTCCGCGTTTGTGGGCGCGTGTATGGGCGTGTAAGTGTGCGCGCGTGCGTGAAATCGTGCGTGTGCATGTGTATGCGCGCGCACATGCATACGTGCGTGCGGGCATGCGTGTGTTTGTATATATGTGTGTCTGTGTGTACGTGTGCGTGCGTGCGCTCGCGTATGTCTGTGATATTAAATATCAAAACCATTAGCCAATGCAATTAACAATTTCAAAAATTGGGATCCGTTCCATTTTGTGACAGTGGTTGACCAGCGAAGCTGTGTAGCACATGACACAGACGTGGCACCGAATTTTGAACAAAGGTACGAACCGATTTATTGCCTTGATCGGCGGTCATCGTGACGAAAGGTACACACACACAAACGTGCCGCCCTCCGCCGCCGCTGACATTCTCGTTGCCGTTCCCGCCGTTGCTCTTCGTAGTCGCGTTGCTCTTCGGGAGTCCGGACTATACGCCCCCCCCCCCCCATAAAGATGAGAGAGAGAAGTGAAATTGAAAATGGAGAACGGCAACTTGTCTTTCCGCTTCTTTATATACATTCGCGTGGCCGACTATGGCCGCCCCGAGGAGCCGGAGGAAACTAGACACGCGCGACGGGGCCGCCACTTTGCGGAAAGTAGACATGCGCGACGGGCCCGTTACCCCGGGAGAGCGCAAGGAAAGGAAACTATACTTCGTCTCACCCTAGCATGGACTAACTGCGAAGGCTGTGCAAGCGCGAGCGGCTAGCTTCGACTGCTTTGACTGGAGCACTCGCGGCACGAGCACTCATGCAGTCGCCGAGGCTTCGTCGAGAGCAACAAGCTCGAGCATTTAGCATGCGCGGCTAACAATAGTCCATGCTAAGGTGAGACGAAGTATAGGCACGCAAGCAAGGGTGGGGAGGGGGGGGCTTGCAATTCTGACAAAGAGAGGGGTGCGAGCGTAGAATTTTTGGTTAAGCACACGGAAATTGCTAAAGTACCCAAGCTTCGAGGAGAATGCAGGAAATGGTGTTCCACGCGCCGCACGCGCACCCCTTCCCCTATAAAAGATTCGAAGTAGATAACCCAAATAAAGCGTTGACGAACGCGCGTGCAGGATGCCATGTGTTTTAAGCTTTTTTGTTAGAACAGTTACTGCTGCAAACGCCGGCGCGTGGGTGCGGTGCAAGAGTAAATTTTTTGTGGTCACGCACACGAAAAGTTTACGGAACCCTAGCCATAAAAAAGCTTCCCTGTAATATCCCATCAACTTAATTGTCAGCGAAACATCGTGCCTGCCTAAATATTTTTATGATTAACCATTTAATTAAAGAACAAAAAAGCTGAAGCTGTTGATAACCCAACAAAAATTTCGACTGATATATATACCGAACGGAAGTCTGTCTAAAAAAATTAATCACTCCATGACGGAGAAACAACTTATCCCTGCCCACAGTTTCGAAAGTTACATTTTTTCTTTACTTTAGCCGTACCTCAAAGATCATTCGTAGCACCCGCGGAGACAGTCGAGAATCGTCCCACGGAGCGATCACGAGACTTCCCTCAGTGACGTCACGCAAACCGTCACATTACCTCTCTTGCTTCTTTTTGTACAGGCACGCGTTGCGGCAAGTCATCCAGGTATCCGATCTCGTTACAACGCCGGTACGTCCAAGCAAAAGCGCCGGCAGTATATAAACAGACTCATTCCTAAAAAAGCTGCCACCGGAAAAAGTTTATAGGGATGTTGCTCTATGCCACATTGAACAACTCAAAACTTGAGCGTCCAATATTCAAGCATCATTTCACGTACGCAGTACAAAATCGTTGTATATATTTTGCCGCGCGTGAGGTTGACCCCTTAGAACTAGCACGAGCCTTTTTTTTTCTAGGTTTGCGCATTGAGCTACATGCCTTAGATAGACATGTGATTACCGGGCCGTCAATGCAGGACAGCAAATTCGAACCGAAAGGTGAGCTTGTTTCTCTCCTTAAGCCGCTATCCCGCTGCTCTTACATCATGCACATCCGATACGGTGCGATAGGCCCTTCGGTACGAACGGCGCATGCGCGAGTCTTCTGCAGTAGCGGATGCGCAGTTCGTACCGGAGGGCCCGCCGTACCGTATTGGACGTGCAAGAACGGTTCCCTAAATCTCCCTAAAGTATGAGACTTGTTCCTCCCTTGTATGACAGTTGTGGCATATTGGTCACTAAAAAACTGTCGGCAGACATGTGGGAAGCATACATATGTATGAAACAAAACATGCTTTAAACATGATTAAGGTGTGTGCGCAGATAATTTTGTCAACATGTCTGGAGCCAACACCTTGTCTTTTTTTTATGATGTGTTAGCACCGTGGCTGCTGCTTTAGAGCAGTTTTAGCTCAGCTTGCTGCAGTTTGTGGGAACGTTTAAATGAATCTGCTAAGCGACTGACTCTTTGTTTGCAGAACATTCTGATGAGCTTTGTGCGGGTCACTTGTTTCGGGAAGAACAGTCTCTTTAGTGGGTTTTCTCATTGCGAGACAGGGCGTCATCCGACATGCGCGAACGAATAAGGCGATCCTGAAGCTAGATTTTAGGGAATGTGAGTACCGGCAGACAGGCGCTTGGCCACTTTCTACTTGCATGCAATGTAAAACGACAAAATGGAACTCGTTTCAATGATTACGAAGAATATCGCGACTGGGGTACAATAATAGACAGCACGAACACAAAGTTTCAGAAGCGTGGGAAAATATATTTCACAAGATATATATATATATATATATAGTCTGAACACAAAGACAAGAAAGGACACTGAAGACAGAAAAAAAAAGCACTATACTGGGCTGCCCACTTTGCAGCCGCCAAGGTCGCATCAACTTCACCCAACCAAAAATATGAACAAGGCCTTCGTTTTATTCTATACTTAACAGGCTTCTTGTCAAATGTATGTTCATCTGTGCCGTGAGTTACCCCAGTCTCAGGGCTCTGCATTATGAACTTTTTCCCACTAGGCCTCTGGGGATCCGCACACCCAATCTTACCCTTGCCTCCCGCTTTCGCCATTTTCAAAATGCGCACTTCCGCAAACGATCTTTGCGCACATTTTCTTTTACGATATTTTTTTAGCATTGATTGTAGAGGGCATAAAAAGCAATGAAAACCGATACAACGGTATGATGCAAATATGTTCTGACGGGGTGAGAGAACGTTGTTACGCACTTACGATGTAAAAAACACATTTGTTTGTGTTTCTTATACCGCGGATGCAAAGGCAATGTCTTTCTTACACCTCGGCCGCACTTCATTTTTAGTTCGCAGTCAACCCCGCAGACGGCGCTCGATACTTCGAAAACGCTATGGTGCCTCGATGCTAGCGCCACTTCAAGGGTAGAGACAATCATTCACTTCCGTCCTGACTTGGTAGGACCGCATCGGGTACTATTTTCTTTGGAGTGTGTGGATGTGATTCATGGGCAAAATATTGTGTTTGTAGAGTAATTTGTAGGGGTGTGCGAATACCGAATAGTAGTTTTCGAATCGAATACCGAATCGAATCAAGACAAAAAAGCCGAGTATTGAATCGAATATTGAATAGTGATTTTAATTGTAGGAATTTTTCAAAGTGTGCTGAAAATGAGGTTATTATATGTGCAGAGTATGCGCCTGGGGCAGAACATGCATCTTGTGCGGAACAAACGCTAAAATGTAAAACATTTCTGGTGAAAAAAAAGCAGTTACTGTAGGACGTTGGGCAGTAAAGATCCAATTTAATGGCGAAAACATAATCTATCTACCCTAAACTTCACAAAGAAAACCAAAGTTACAGCCACGCGTGCCTTCTTTTTCGTTAAAAACACCACCTAACAGCGGGATTTTTTTTAATATTTGTATATCTCAAAAAAGGGCGTTCTGCGATATTTGGTCTGCACTTTAAGGGCAAAAAAGGCCACCCGGGATTTTATTTCGCATAAATAAGCAGATAGGTGTAAATCTGAGTAAACAGGCTTAAACAATAGAATCCGAAGTAAGAAAACAAAACGTGGTTAGGTGTCGCAAGTCACCACACAACTGGCGCTATGCATCCATTTTTCCGTCTATCTATCCTGCTTTAAAGAGCCTAGATTTAAAAGAGGGAGCAAGCGAAGGCGAAACTGAAACCACTGAGACGGCACCTGCACAGATTGTATTGTCGCGTAGGAAGAAGGCGAGCGCGAGCAAACGTAAGAGCCTCGACGCCTGCCCGATCGACACTTTCGTCTTTTCGTCACCTTCTCGCAGTTCGTAATTCAAACGCGGCTATCGAACGGTTGGAAACCCTCTCAAATCTAGGCACACTTTTTTCTGTTCCGTTTCGTTCCGAATCGGAATTTGCGGCTTGCGGTTCCAAACTTAACGATGGTGATTACTTGGCTGGCTTCATCGGCGTGGTTAATGTGGTTTTCTTTCTGTGATCGTGCAGTCGCCGATTTCTGTGAGTGCGGCAAGTGTGTTTTACATCGGCGCTTCAATTAGAAACGAGGGGCTTTACTCGTGAAAAGAATTAGGCGTGGCGCGGAATTCCGGCTTCCTAACAATACCTCTCTGGAAGCGGCGCAAACAGGATGTTTCGGTTGTGATTCAAGGGTAGATTGTGTCACGATGGTGAGTAAATCTGCGTGCTATGAAGTTTGTGGCGTTCGTTACTTTTTTCTAACCTGTGCGTTAGATTTTTGTGGAATGGTAGGACCAAGAGGTGTTTCTCGCTTGGCTTTTTTGTCAGCTCCGCGCCGACCGCGCGTCTTTGGCCGAATATATATATCGAATATTCGAGTGACCGAATACTAGGAATTCGATTTGCGAATCGAATTATTCGGGGTCTTTCTATTCGATTCGAATTCGTGTATTCGAGTATTCGCACACCCCTAGTAATTTGTACTACATTTACTCAGGACACCACATACAAGAGCAGCTGATATTTTGACCCAATATGGCGGCTGTCCTCACCAAGGACGCGGCGCTGGTATGCATATTGTGCGCGCACCGGGTTCTGAAAAGGCATCCCCGCCACACGGATTGTAACTTTTTGTTGTGCAGAATGGTAGACGAATATTTGTGCTGAACCGCGATATAAAATTTTTTTCCACTCTCTATTAAATCAGAATTTAATAGGAGATGAGATAATTGCTGAATTTAGAGTCTTTGGCAAGGTGGCACAAGCAGCCGCCCGATTAAAGTGTTCAGCGGTATCCATCGATCCATCTAGTTTGATTACATTCAATTAACAAGATCTCGTTAGCGTACTTGCTTTTTGTTCAATAAACCTTTTTGTTTTCTTTTTGGAAAAACTTCAGCAAGCAGGCATAAACAAACGTACAACAAATAAAACCATATGCCGCGACAAAAAAAGAAATCCGTAAACGTTTTTTTTATTCCTTTACTCCAACCGGAAAACAGAGGTGCGTATCAGTTAATCTAAGAGCTATTCGCTTAACTTTGCTTTAAACGCTTGTTAATCTGGCAACGCGAGGGCGCTGCAGAACAACAGCACGTAGTGCTTTTGTTCTGCAGCTGTAGATGACACAGCGCCTGTTTCGTAAGGGCGACACACGCGTTGTATTGTCTATAGTGGCACTTCGGGTTGGTAAAATGAGCGGCGCGGCTGTTTAATACATTTTCCGCTAAGGTAAGTCTCCTATGCAACTGAGGGGACAAAATCATCTGCCGGGTCACCACACCTGCCTGATTCCTACTGTGAGTGTTGTCAAGGATCACATTATATAATCGTTTTTTATATTAAGGGCGTTTATCTCAATCAAACACGGCTCGATCTACACCATAGCAAAGTAAACTGTAAGGAGCTCTAATTCGGACACTTGGCGAAAAAGTACGGCGAAGAGTTCGACTGCCGTGATTGGCCGGCCGGAGTCAAGGTAAAGCGCGGCGCCGGCCAATCGAGGCCCTCGAATTCCTTGCTGACGTTTTCGACAATTGTCCAGATTAGAGCTCAGGGTAATGCTAACTAAAACAAAAGTGTTCCGTTTTTCTCTCAAATTGCCTTCTTACGCGTCTTTTTTTCGTTAAATACGAATTGTTCCAGTTTTTTTCTTCTATCTACTTCCATTGAACGTATAAAAAAAAGAAAAAAAAAGAGCGATGCAAACTACTTTACCATACACATAATGCAGATACATTCATACTCGAGCTACCTTCCCACACAATCACACTCTAAAAAAACCCGTGCGTTGACTTTCCCGCACTGCACTTGGCGAGCCAATCACTGCAACTTACGGAGGCAGCTCAGCGAATGACGATGCCGAAACATAAGTTTAGACCAAAAAACGCAGTCTGAGTTGTGACATTAAGCAATGCAAGCGTGACGTTTTGCATTGCTTCAATGTCGCAACTCAGACTGCGTTTTTTGGTCTAAACATATGTTTCGGCATCGTCATTCGCTGAGCTGCCTCCGTAATTTACGGTGGTTGGCTCTCCGAGTGCTGTGCGGGAAAGTAGACGCACAGACTTTTCTTAGAGCGTACACCGCGCAGATTAAGGCCGTTATTTTGACGCCTGTCACAAGGCTGTGGATGTCCTTTCCAAAGAAGGTTGCCGCATGGGTTCCCTCCGACCAAAGCCGACTATCCGATGGGTGCAATCAAGCAGCGACAAAAACCGCGTATCGACCAGCTCAACGCACTGGCGTCACGCCATTGCGGTGGCGCTGCAGTCGGTACTGCGCATGCGCAAACGCTTCCTTTCTCCCGAATTCGGTTTCTTCTGCTCACGCGCAGTGCCCACACCTGGTGTGGGCAACGCGGGCATGCTCGCAAACACTGTGCTGGTGTATAGACGCGGGCTCGCGGCGCCATTTGCTGCGCGCGATTGGGTTGACTCTTTGATAGCGCACGCACAAAAGCGACGAGCGCCGCGACGGTGCATTTTTTGGTGCTGCTTGTGTGGCACCGTCGGGTCGTGGCGCGACGTTCGGACCGAAAGTGGAACGGAGTATAGAAACGGAGCGCAGGGACGGGTACGGGTATACCTGACGTGCCGTTATTGCAGCAAGGCGGGGTTTTTTTGTTCTCAGTATGTGACATTTTTTATACAGCTGGCGTCGAGTTTAGTGGTGCTACTTACGCCTGCACTCTAAAACAGGTGCGCGTTGTACGCTGCACAACTCTGTGAGCGCAAGCAGACCACCGCTGTTTTTTTACCTTTCTTAGTATTAAAGGATTGTCAGGAAAACTACTATGGTGGTGGAAAATACTCAGTTTATGTACAGTGCGCCGGAGTACGGGTAGTGAAAAAGGCGTCGGCCTCCGCGATAGGCATTTCGTGTAGAGGTACTACCAGGAGTCTCCATGGCGCTCCGTTCCGGAGCACCTCCGCCAGCGAAAAGTCCGTGCCAGGCGTGTCTGTTTGCGATCTTAATGGTTCATTAGTGTGGCTTACGTACATGTTTGGTGGGTGTTGCAACGTCTATCAATGAATGTTTACAGCTTACTTGGGCAATGCTAGCGATTCCTTTGCACCAAACATCAGGGCGCCCAGTCTTGCGCTCCTGGCGCGTAGCGGTGCGCATCTGTCTTCTTTCCCCTCGTTTCCACCGCTTAACGACAAGCCTCGAACCTATGAATAATCACAATGCCAAGCACTTAAAATTCACGAAAAACAAATCGCGAAAACGATCATAGACACGCCAGAAACTATCCGAGAACGTACGCTACGGCTTATGCCAAGTCCTCCTGACTTCGACAACAGCGCCACTCGCGGCCGTCAACACTTTTGGCTTCACTCGGCCGATGAGCCACCGCCGACGCTTTTTCCTCTACCCCTATATTCTAGTCCTCTGTGGTTGAGGTACCAACGTAAGTGATACATTCTGATACCCGCTGGTACTCGTTCGACGTGAAATGCGAAAAGAAAGGCACCTCAAGTCGTATTCGCGCTAACAGCGTTGCGCAGTGCATCTGGACAGGAGGAGTAAAAGCGAGTGAAAGCAAACTTTCTTAAAATCATTGTTTCCAGTTATCTGAAGCGTTATGCCAAACTGCAGAAAACCGTTTGCCGTACTCCGAAAATGTTAGAATAGTCCGCGACAGAGCCTCTGCAATGTCTCCTGAGCTTCTTCACACCATATAGCAAGCGCAGGAAGTCGCATTTTCAAGTCGTAGCAATCGCCAATCTCACCCATCCTGCACTAAGCACAAAATTGGTGGCGCCCACGAAGGAATCGGGAAGTAGAGTGACGACCTCGCTCAAGCGGCCTGGTCGGGATTTGGGATGCATAGAGATCGGCCGGAGTTAAGATCGGGGAGCGTGCGGAAGGGCGTTTCTGCAATTTCATCGTGCCGCTGTTCTTGCAGTGTGTCGTGTAAAGTTCTCACCGGTCAGTTTCGTATCCTCGCGTTTTCCTTGTGTTACTGTGCATGTTTAACGTTCCTGTGCTCGATTGAGCAGATCAGCGCGTCGACGTAGACGGCTCTTCGAGGCGCGCTGCTATACCTTAAGAAATTACGTAGTCCCCATTTACGCTTGCTCGAAGCGCTAACCGCGGCTAAAGTTAGCCGCAGTACCTAGGAGAGGGATTTTGAAATCACGTGACTGGCTCGGTAGGGATGCGGGGAAACATGGCGGTGCCCCGGTGAGTGAGCGCCGCTCGCTTTGGAACTAATATGTCGTTGTAGCTGCAATATCGGGCGCGTTAGTCAGCAACGAATGGTGCAGGAGGCTTTCGCTTTGCCTTACCTCACTTAAATCGCAAAGCATGAGCAATGACCTCGCCGCATTTTTTAGATAGTCTTTCGATTCTGGCCATTCCTAAGCCTAAATGAACGCGATAATTGTCGGCATGGCAACGTCTTTGGAAAGCGGATTGCCTTGACTCAATCGGCCGGGTATTGATAGCACACAAAAGCAGACAGCGTCCCAATAGACCTTTTTCTAAATTACCCAAGCATCGAGGAGAACGCTGGAAGTGTAATTCTACGGTCCGCGCGCGCTGGCCTTCCTCTTATAAAAGATTCGAAGTAAATAATCATAATAAGGCTTTGACGAACGCGCGTGCAAGGCAAAATTTGTTTTAGACTTTTTGCTTTAGAACAATAACTACTGCAGACGCCAGCACGTGCAACGCGTGTAACTACACTCGTAGCATGCACCTCGGTGCTTGGGAAATTTAGAAAAAGGTCTATTGGGACGCTGTCTGCTTTTGTGTGCTATCAATACCCGGCCGATTGAGTCAAGGCAATCCACTTTCCAAAGACGTTGCCATGCCGACAATTATCGCGTTCATTTAGGCTTAGGAATGGCCAGAATCGAAAGACTATCTAAAAAATGCGGCGAGGTCATTGCTCATGCTTTGCGATTTAAGTGAGGTAAGGCAAAGCGAAAGCCTCCTGCACCATTCGTTGCTGACTAACGCGCCCGATATTGCAGCTACAACGACATATTAGTTCTAAAGCGAGCGGCGCTCACTCACCGGGGCACCGCCATGTTTCCCCGCATCCCTACCGAGCCAGTCACGTGATTTCAAAATCCCTCTCCTAGGTACTGCGGCTAATCTTCAGCCGCGGTTAGCGCTTCGAGCAAACGGGCCCAGGTATCTTCTTGGCCGGCGAACGCGTCAAATTTGCACGATAATTTTGTTGCGTGTATGTTCCGACATCGGGAAGTAACCATATCAACCCCCTTTGGGCCTCTGGACTTCCCTATTTATATATGAGACAATTAGCCAACATTTGGAGTCGTAAACGTGTATTATGCAGTACTGATACATGGCCGCACTTTGGTACAATGATAATCCAGAACAAAACGGGCAGGGGTGGAGATTGAGTTCAGGATCCCTGGGTTCTGCAGCGCGAGCTTTCGCTCCAAGTGCTCAGGACTGGGGTGCATTAACACACTCGGCCGACGAACCCCCCAATTACTTTTACTCGAGGCAGACTCAGAGCCAAACCACAAGAGAGCGAACGGACGGGCTCATTGTCACTGCACAAATTACGTTTTCGAGCGAAACGGCTTCCTTGAACGTGATCATTCGCTGGATGTGCCCTGTACAACCCGGTGATTGGTCCATCGCATGCTCTGCTGCAAATTAGAATAAACGAGTGTGCTCAGTTTGAGACGTCGTCCTGTCTACTTTCTGTCCTTTCTACGTTTTGATGCTTCTCCTTTACCCCAGTCTTAGGTTAATTCGCAATGGTGAGACGAGAAAGCATTTTTTTTCACTGTGTGGCGAAACATGTAATTGAGGAAGCCATCAAACTAATTTCACCATCCCTTCTTTCTTGCCAAAAAAGCTGAGATATTGAGTACTCTGAGAAGCTATAGATGCATGCAATGAAGAAAGCGACGTTCGTTTCGCAGGTGCGGACACGTCGATTAAGTAACCTCTTCTTCTGGCGAACCACAATCGCGCAAGTGTTCTTGACAAAGGCAAACATTTCCCCCGTCGGTCAAGGTCTGCGCTCGACAAGGGAGGCTCGAACTTCTTATCTGTGATCCCCCCCCCCCTTCCCCTCTTTCGGCGGTCTAAGAAGCAGATTGCGTTTTTGGTTCGAGGCTTGTAGGTGCGACGGACAGCAGAAGATACCTGAATCTTGCCAAGAAGAAAGCAAACGCATCTTCGAAGCGACTTGGTCGACATGTTGTCCAAGAGGGGCCTCCTGTGGCTCAAGTTGGGACGTACCCTCAACTTGGACCTCGGCTGCTTCGGAATGGTGGGTTTGAATCTTTTTTTTTTAATATTCGTATTCTTTGATTTTGTTTTGCGACCAAAAATGTTGTTTGGTATAGTTTTATATAGAGGTACTCGTTGGGTACCAAAGGCTATATGCATGAGGCGGGAAACAACGCAACAACTGTTTGCCCGATTTTCGTTTTGTAGAAATGCAGGATCAAGTTCACACGATTTAACGCAATTATTATTTGTACTTCCGGTACCGCATAGTCCAAAATGACAAAATAGCGCGCAAGGAATAAAAACAGATAATAAAACAAACGAGGACAAGGGCGTTTAGCTCTTCGTTTTTTGCCCGCAGTTGTGTCTCTGCCAATGAACCAACTTGCTCACGTTGCCACCTAATTTCGTGCCCCAAAGGCCAGGAGCACGGCTTGCGCCATTGAGTCTTTGTAGAGTGGGTCCGGGTGAAGAATCAAAACGCACTCATATATTAGTTCAGGAATTTATTGATTCAGTGAGCGAATAATAAGCCGAATTGTGTTTTATGTAAAACAGTTTAATAGTTCCCTACAGGTGTTATCACTACCGGCTTCTATAATGGGCGAGTTCAACGTCTTTACAAAACAATAAAGTTTTATCTGTCGTGTCACAATTTGTAAAAAAACAAATTAATCACTTGCTTCAGTGCAAAATTTCTAATATAGCAAAAATGGCTTCCCACGTTTTTGAGCTCCAAAAGTTGTAATTTTTTGCCGCGAGTGCAGAAGGCCCGATTGGAAAATTTCACAAAGCCGATTTTAAGAAATGTGAGATTTGAAGCTCTACCAAATCTCGCT
This sequence comes from Ixodes ricinus, assembly GCA_037355805.1. NCBI lineage: Eukaryota > Metazoa > Arthropoda > Arachnida > Ixodida > Ixodidae > Ixodes > Ixodes ricinus. The sequence continues at coordinate 30,432 of JAZHYW010047561.1, read as the reverse complement.
ATCTGAGTCTAATTTACGCACGAAATGCGAGAAACGGGGGCACATAACAAATAGTTCCCAAATGGGGCATTTTGTGTATGGAATGACCTCTCTTGCATTTTACTGCACGACAAAATTCGCCTTGCTCTTATACAGGAAGTACCCTGAGTTGTTTTTTTTTCTTATTGAGTATACAGTTAACGGTTACGTTGGCAACGTCAAGTGTCGAGTGTAATGTTCACATTTCTATTAGGTCGCAAATGTCATGATCACTCCGATTCGAACCATGCTGCATGTCCAGGTGAACAAGTTTCATTGTCGGAAGATAACCGGAGACCACCACTTCGTTAGCAAAAGCTAGAGATAGTGGATTTTACGGTGTTCTCAAGACTGTTAAATATATACAGCTCGTTCACTCCCAGAAGATAAGGCGTCTTAGTTGCTCTACTCAAAGGAAAAAAGAAACTGGTTATCAGCGACCTTAAGAAAGTTGCATCATACCAGAGCTCGCAACAGAGCACTGATTTTTTGTCTTCGCCATAACACCAAAGAAATGTATGTTTTACAACAAAACAAAAAAAAGATGTAGGTGCCGTTTACATGTCCCGTAGAAGTCCCAAGGTTTAGAAATAAGTCGTAAAAAATAAAGTGAAGCCATGCAGTTGTTCTTGAACACATCATGTACAATCACACCAGTTATAACCCCAAGCATGACTGCACAGCACGACATTGCACAAAACGCAGATCACCGTTTTTTTCAAATTCACAATTATAATCATATTTGGGCAGTAATTTAAATACAGGAATTGAATTGCTGTCAATTACTTACTTTCTTTATAATTTGTAGTTGTAATTAATTACTTTCGGCTAAAAGGAATTATAATTGTAATTTAATTACTTTCTAGCATCAGTAATTGCAAAATTTCAGGCACAATTACAATTACTTTTGCAAGACTTTGCGGCGCCGACGGAACCTCTCTGAAAGCCTCGGCGCTCGCACAAGCGGCCTATACTTCGTTTCAGCTTCCGTCCGAGTGCAGTCAAAGCTACGTGTGGCCGGAGCCAATCACACGCCGGCAATAGGTCGCGCGATCTCGCCTGCACTTTTGTATCACTCCGCTGCGCCGCTGGTCGTCGGCGCCGCCCGAGCTCGCCGAGTATTTCGTCTGCTACGGGTGTATCAACAGTATCGTCTGCTATAGGTCTAAGAAGTGCCCTTTCACGTTCTGAAATTTAGTCAAAGGGGCTGTCAGTATGTAGGCTGGCCGCTGGCGTATGTGTCCGAGCTTTCCACCTGTCCGGCATTTCGGCGTAGTTTCGAGATGTAATTCCACATTGCAAGGTGCCCGATGACCCGGCCGTTGATGATTCCTTGTATTGTCTTGATATACCAGGGCTCGAGCCGCAGTCCTTTCTACCAGCTTCTTGGCGTACAGTGTGATCGGCAGGTAAAGGGGTGCCCTGATTTCGCCGCGTATCAGTGAATTGTAGTGGCCCGGACGCTTTTCTTGTTTACAACGCATTCGCGGTACGACGCGGCCGGAGTCTCCCGCCGAATTTGAAAGTAGACATTCATCACGACCTCTCGCGCCTGACGCCCAAACGTGCCTTTGCGAAAGGACGTTCTGAAGCGAATCGGTGAGGAAAGCAGCGAAGCACATGATTCGGCCATTACGAGAACGAAAATCACACAGCAAAGCCGAGCGCTGCAGCCGTGTTGCCAGCAGATGTACGTGTTTTCACCAAATCACATGAATATACATATATTAATAAAAACATAAACTTAAAACATGTAATTCCTTTAGTTACAAATCATTCTCAGCAGTACATATCCGGAATATTGTGCAATGTTTACGCACAAAACAGTTATTTTTAAAGAAATACTTTTGTGGACTACTTTGTGGTGCGTAGGAATGCTCTTCCCGAAGTTGCGAACCGTCCCTCAGCCTTTGGCTGCGCTCGGACGGAAGCTGAAACGAAGTATAGCGCTCGATAATATACTCGAACACATAATGACGCACTCTCACACACGCACAACAAAAATATCGTCACATTGTTTGTTGTTTTGTTGCTTACACTGCTGGCTGAGAGACAATGTTCTTTGAAGCTTATTTCTACGGCGCCTGCGGCGCAGTCTGCGTGCAAGCAGAAAACAATAGTCTAAACATGCCAAAATATTGAAAGAAAAGAAAAACAGAACAATTGGAGCTTTAGTTTTAATTCGAGGTTAGAAATTTAAATTGTCAATGAAGTTTTTTTTTTTCTGCCGTTTTGTTTTGTGTCTTTCTTCTAGTACTGTCCTATATTCTTTTTGTATTTGTACTTTCAAGTTTTTTGTTTTGTTTTTAATTTTACGTCGGAAATTGTTTGCATACGCGTTTTGGAGACTGACTCCCAACTGTGAATATTGTCACCATTGACTCGGGAGCCCCGATTCGGTTCTTATATCTTTCTGAGCTACTACTTATTTCTTTTTTATTCACGGTACCTCGAAGGCCCAATTAAGCGCATTACATAAGGGGGGGGTTACAGTCAGTGTAAGCATCAATCATATCAAAATAACAATTTCAACAAAATGTTAGATCATTGTAAATAATCTACAATATTTTGAAGCAATTGTATGCGAATGTGGTCGTATTAGCATGTGTGTTATATTAACACTTAAAACATTCAGATATCTCTAATTGGCGAATTTTTATTTGCTGGCAAACTAAAGTGTGTAACTCAATTTTACTTTCGCGATCTGGCGCCTTCGAGTATATGAAGTAATTTATTATTATTTATTAAAAATATAAGAGACTGACTCCCAAACTGTCAAGTTGTATTATTCATTTAGCAAAATTCACAAAAGGAAAGTGCAATACGTGACATTTATACTAACGATGCTTAAGCCTTCCCAAAATGGAGTCTAGACAACTCGTTTAACGTTATATGGCCCAAGTCGGGTCGCTCTCAGAAATAAGTAGTTGTACAGTAATTGCATTACTTTTTAAAGGTAATTTTTAATTATAATCAATTGCTTTTCACATAGTAGTATTTCTAAATGTAGTTGAACTCCTTTTGGAGCAAAGTAATTGTAAATTTAGTTACATTTTAGGAGTAATATTACCCATGTATGTTTTTTGTATATCTAACCTAACATTACTCGCATGATAGAAGGTGTTCGTTCGGGTTGCCAACTTAAGTCAATGTATTATGGTATAGTGCTGAAAAGTGATAACGTCGTGTTAGTGCAAATCCAGTATATACTTACTCCCAGTCGTAATTCAGAGCCTCGGAGTCTTAGTAAAGCTGCACCCAACCTCTTAGCAGGACTATGGTTAAACTCCTGTCTCGTCCTTTTGAACTAATTTTTTTAGCTATAAAGTATAAATTGTTAACTCGCACAGCGCTCAATATCATACTCTAGAAATGTTTTAGTTCACCTGTATGCAGAACACGGAAACAGTCAATCACGGCAAACAGTAAAAGGATACCAGCAGATTACGAAGCTCAGAATAAGATTACATCTGAAAACTGCTCCCTGAGCGAGTGAAACGTAATGCTGATTATCTCTGCGGGCATCGCATCTTTTAGGTCTAATTGTAGTCCAGGCCTTTTTTGACTCGTATCCCTTTATTGTTTTGCCGAAATCGGCTGTCTTCGTGTACTGCAGGTAAGTGAACACACTGACCCGCTTTCAAACGGTATAAGATGACGAACGAACTTTGCAATATTACTTCGTATCCTTTGAAGTCGCAAAACACAGGCGTTCAAGAAAACTGGTAATTTCATTGAAAAAAAAACTTTTATCTTTTTTTTTTTTGAAGGGGCTAGTGATGTCCCTTACTGGAGTGGCCCTCCTTGACTTGGTGGAGATCTACGAATCGGACGTGAAGACCGTGTCCCACCTCATCACCACAAGATGCGTCGCCGGACTTGTGGGATCACTGCTGGGTGAATTCATCTTCCGATCTAATAATAGAGTTTTACTGGCTCATGTAGCTACAAAGGAATATAATACTTTCTTCCTTGCACGCATATGGAGATAGATCAATGCAGACGCAGTTCGTCTTCTTTGCGGGGTTGTGGTGACATCAGAACGCCAAGCTCTGATTGGCTCTGATTGAAGGATACTGGGTAGACCTCACGGTAGCCTCGCTTTGAGGTCTACCCACTATCCTTCAATTAGAGCCAATCAGAGCTCGGCGTTCTGACGTCACCTCAACCTCTGCAAAAGAAGCAGACGACCTTGAGTTCCGCTTAAAAATGACGGCAAAGACCTTGCGAAGACGATGGTAGCACGACACGACAGAGGAAACTAGAACCATCGTTTTTCCATAATTCAAATGAAAGGGCTCTACAGTCTTGTAAACACTGTACACTGCATAAGTACACACCGTCCCAATGTTTACATATGCTCTGCCCAGTGCGTCGCTTCGGGACGCAAACAAAAGACGTGCCCTAAGGAAACGCTGAAAAGGGCATACTGGCATCGGTTCTTGCGTTTAAAAAGTTCGAAAATAATAATATTTATAAAGAACCAGAACGGGAACCCACTTGGCAATTGCAAGACCGAAGCTAAACGTCGGACCCTTGCTGAAAAGTATACAGCTAGAGGCAACATGAACTAGACACAGAAGCACAATAAGTAACTCATGGTACCTCGACTGTACGATGTATAAATCAGTATGTAAAGCATATGTACGATAGCGTTGGAAACAAATATAGAACATCCCTTAATTTAAGAAAAAAATAAAGTTTCTTTTACCTGAACGTGTATGCACGTTCTAGTTACATTTGCCTCCAACTGTTGCTATATCACCTCCAAAGAAGAGGCCCCATAATGGCTGAATTATACCCTGCTGCCTAAAAAGATAGTCCGCTTAATAATAATTATTATAGTCGGTGACAGGTCAAGAACGAAGTGAAAGCTCCTCCCACCTCTTTCCACTTTAGTAGAGCGAACGCTGGAGAGGAGGCGACCTCCTGTCCACCGTTCGCTCTTCTAAAGTGGAAAGGGGTGGAGGAGCTCCACCTCGTTCTTGACCTGTCACCGACTATAGTTCGCATTGTTATCACAAGAAATAATAAGCTAGATGAGTAAAACACATATTCTCGATCTCAGCATGTTTCACTCTGTATAGACCTACACGTTGTATACAAGTCACCGTTTGCCCACATCGGTGTGGCCAATGCACGTGCGCAGAAACACGATCTGCGTGAAGTGAAGCATCGGCGCATCTCTGTGCCGACAGCAGCGCCACCGCAATAGTGTGGCGTGCTATGTGCAACTGCTGTTGACCGATGACTAGATTGCTTCTCCTTCTTCACAGGTGGGAAGTTGTACGACACGTACAACACGCAGGTGATGTCCATCTTGACCATGGTGACGGCCTTCGCTTCAGTGCTCATGATTCCCATCAGCGGAAACTTGGCGCTTGCGCACTTCGTGGTGTTCGTCGGTGGCGTGGGCTTTGGTGCATTCGACACAGGTTGGTATTCGACAATATTTGTTGCGAAGCGAGGTCGTACCTATGCTTTCGTAACAAGATTCGGGCCCCCTTCTGTAGCGAATTAATAGCATTCTGTTATTGAACCATTTTACAAACCATGCTCTCAATTAAATTAAATTAATTACATCAAAACTTGGTAAAAACAAAGAAAGTACATATAAACTTTATGATAAGAATTAACAACTAATTATGCATGTTATGTATTGCTTAAGATAAAAGAAATTGCTTCATTACCAGGTTAGTCAAACCTTGAAGTTTTATAATAATCTCAAGGTATATATGCATTGGCTAAAATATATTTACTTTATTAAATATATTAAAAATAAACCTCATTTTGTTCCGTATGCACTGCATGCGCAGGATCGTTAAAATTACGTTTAAAAAATGAAAGACATTTACAATCCCCTGTAACGCCGAATTAGAGGGCAGCTCTTGAGGAGGAGAAGGGAAGGGTACTGAGGGGAGAAGGTGGAAAGTCCTCCACTACTAACATGGGTGTGGATCGACGTGTGCTTAACGCAAGTCACAGAAAATGCACATCTTTGATGAAAGCATCGCGCGTAAATTTGGCGGGAATTTAGTGGGGCAATATTTTCCCCTATCCTTAGCGGGGAATATTTTCCACTAGATCCAGCGGGGAAATTTCTTCCGCTAAATGTAGAAGAAAAGTTCTTTCGCTAAATTTATCGGGGAAACTTTTTCCGATAGATTTAGCGGGAAATATTTTCTGCTAAATTTAGTGGGGAAATAGTTTCCGCTAGATTTAGCGTCGAATTAAGCCTCATCGTCATCGTCATCGCGCGGTTACGCCGACGGCGACGGCGATGGAGCTCAAGCCCGAAACAGGCGCCTAAAAGCTGCGCTCTAAAACAAAATATTAAATATTATTTAAGACGCAGAAATAACACGACAATCATTCCCTAAAAAAAAAAGGAATGTGGTTTTGTTTTCTACAACGCTTCTATTTGAGCAATATCACGTCCTTCTGTCGAAAACTGTCTATTGTATTTTTAGAGCGCAGCTCTTAGGCGCCCGTTTGCAGCTTGAGCGGCGACGCCGACGGCGACGCCGACGCCATAATGCCATAATGCACCGAGCGGAAAGGACGAGGAGGGGGTGGAGGGTGAGGAGGAGGGGGAGGAGGAAGGGGAGGAGGAAGGACGAGGGGGAGGATGAGGAGGAAGGGGAGGAGGAAGGAGGAGGGGAGGAGGTGGAGGAGGAAGAGGGGGAGGAGGAGGAGGAGGGAGGATAAAGGAGGAGGAGGAGAAGGAAGGGGAGGAGGAAGGAGGAGGGGGAGGAAGGAGGAGAAAGGGGAGGGGATGGGAGGAGGGAGGAGGAGTATTTCGTAGGATGAGGAGTTGAGAAGGAGGGAGGAGGAGTTTACCCTCCCCTCAGCACGCTTCCCTCCTCCTCCTCAAGAGCTGCGCTCTAGTTCGGCGTTACAGGGAGTTGTAAACGGCTTTAATTTTTTATTTGTCTCTCGTGTTAACAGTTCCTGATACGCTTACCCGATCCGATGAGACCTTCTATCGTCATCATATCGATTAGGACCATTGTGGACAGTTCATATTTACATATCGGTTATTGTCATAGTCGACTGTCACCCCTTACACATTCAAGAGGGCTATGAAAAATAACCTAAAGGCACCAGATTTAGACTAGCGACTCAATTGTCTTGAATTATACTTACTAATTATGTTTTACGCAAATAAATGTACCCCACAGGTGGCAACGTTTGGATCATCAAGCTCTGGCCCCAAAATAGCAGCCCAGCCCTCCAAGTGTTCCACCTAAGCTTCGGCATCGGCTGTCTGGTGGCCCCCTTACTTGCCGAGCCCTTCCTCTCCACGATTCCCACAGACGACGACGAGCATGAGGCGGACAACCCGTTCACCTTCAACGAATCAACCTACTTCCTCTACCCCGCCAACCAGACCCACAACTCAACCCTGCCCGTGGAATCGAGCGTTCACTACGCGTTTGCCATCGCCAGCGGCTTCTACCTTATCCCCATGATATCGATGATCGCGTTGTACTTCATCGACGACAGCGACTTCAAGCCACCCACGAAGAACCATCTGGAGCTGGCGTTGGACAAGGAGGAAACCACTGAGGACGTGCGATTCAGCAGGGTCCTGTTGGGCTTGCTGGCCGCCTACGTCTGTGTCTACGTCGCCTTGGAGTGTTCATCGGGACAGATGATTACGGCCTACGCTGTCAAGTGCGACCTTCATCTAGCCAAGACAACAGCGTCTCGGATAGCTGCCGTTTACTTCCTGTGCTTCGCGGGGAGCAGGGTCATCGCGGCTGTGATAGCCATCAAGGTGACGTCCTACCAGATGCTGGTGGGATCCCATGCCATCCTCGCCGTCACGGCGGTGGTCATGGTTATGTGGGGTAACTCGTCCGAAGCTGTGCTTTGGGCGTGTGCCGCGCTGCTAGGGTTAGGGCAGGGTCCCATCTACGGCGCTGCGGTGGCGTGGACGGTGAGCTACATCAACATAAGCAACGGGATGATGTCCCTTATCATCGTGACGGCGGGCGTTGGAGCGATGGCGCCATCGCTGCTCGTGGGACAGTTCTTAGAGTACAATCCGTCCGTGTTCTTGTATGTTTGCTTTGTGACGGTGGTGCTATGCATCGTAGTGCTTCTGGCCATGTTTCTGTTCACGAGAAAACGGCCAATGCTGATTGCCGTGAAAAAAAGTGTCTAAATGAGGTAAATGGGGACGCTGTAACGAAAGACGACAAATTTTCACTATAAAGTGGCATAAAACATGGACTTAACTGAGGAAGGGCTCATTTCCCGCAAATAAGGTTATTGTGATCCTATATAGTTCAGTGTTTATTGTTTCGTTAAATACTTCGCTGCGTTACTTTCATAGTGATATCTCACTCGTTCTCTTAATCTTTCAGAGATCTCATACAGCCTCCCGATTTGTTTATGATTCCGGATTAAAAATCACGAAGTGCTTGCTTTACTTCGAACATCTCGAAATTTGGTTGTCTGACCTTAGTTATCTTGCTCTAGTTTTACCCGGATATTGTGACATTCATGTCAGAAAATTAAAAATGTGTTCTGGTTCCGGCAAGGATTGTATTCTTATCTCAGTGGACCGCAAACATATCGCCCAACTTTATATGCCCCACGTTCTTACAAAGGCAACAGTAACTTCAAAAAGTTTGAGCTAACAGATAACCGCGTTTCAAAGGTTGGAGGATTTTATCTAATTTACGATTAAGAAAAACGAAAAGGGGTTGTCCTTGGTGGGCAACCTGTCGTTACTCTCTGCAAAACGGTAGACAGTAAATCAGTTTAAGTGTAGTATTAAATAACCAGCCTGAGGATTGTTCCGCTTAACGGAATATTGTGTACACCTACTGTGCCTCGACGTTCGTCGGTAAATTATTTTGGCACTAAAGTTTTCGAAGTGCTTTCTGTAGTGCCATAAGACACTGATTTGCGGAATTAAACAACGCCCGGATCCAACAGCGAGCAACGACGACTTGAAACAACCGTGCTGACTAGAGGCCAAACATACCGAATTAGAGTGGTACCGTAACCAAACATTCTACTGTCCCTCATCCTCCACATACAGTAATGCCTCGTTAATGTTTTTGGAAATTACTATTGATGAGGAGACGAATGACTTAAGGAAACTAAACGTTTAATGGGGCAAACTTGTGCCCCAAACAAATTGAAGAAGGCTAGGGTCGCATGCGTTGATGAGCTTCTTTTGAGACTTCCCTGGATTCCTAGAACATTCTACCTCGTTCGTTCTGGAAGTATATATTCTGAGCATGAAGAAGCTACATGGCTCTGCAACATGATAGAATATTCTATTTACATAAAAAAATAAGACAAGTTTTGGCGGGATTCCGACCCCGGCCATCAGCGTGGGAGCCAAGAGCGCTGCCTACTTTGCTAGCTACGCACGCGGATATATGGACACCTGCGTTTCCCCCAAACATTGCCCATAATGGGAGTTGTTCATAATAACGAGACGAAACTGCGTGTATTTTCCCAGTTTCAAGTAAATCCATTACAATTTTCTGGAATGGGGCAGATGGCGGTGAAAGTGGCTGAAGAAGTCCTTCCAATCTCGTCGGTGGTTTCTTCCGTCGTTGACACTCGTGCCAAGATGGGTGCAGTAATGAACAGTCTTCGCAAGCTTGGGTCAGTAGTACTTCTCGCGTATCCTGACAACAGTCCTGCTGTAGCCAAGATGTCTCGACGTCGGGTCATCGTGGCAGGCTTGAAACATCTCTTCTCGAAGACTGGAAGGGATCGCAAACCACCGTGCCACACCGTGTTGTTGTCGCTGAAGGTTTTTTTTTTGTTTTTTTTGTACAGCACACCTTGTCAGATGGAGAAGGATGACAGTGTTTGTATGAAAACGTGGAGAACCGCAATTCTTTGTCCCTCGATGTGCTCAATGTGTCCTCAAAGATCAGGATCATCTCTTTGGAGTGCTGCTATGCGACTGACATCCAGTGCGCCGAAAAAATACTTGTCGTCGTCGTCTCCAGTGCAAGCAGGAACGGCCTCTATGGGCGCCCTTGACAAACAATCGGCGTCACTGTGCTTTCGATCGGACTTGTACAGCACAGTCATGTCAAACTCCTGCAGTCGTAGACTCCATCGGGCGAGGCGTCCTGAGGGGTCCTTTAAATTCGCGAGCCAGCAGAGCGAGTGGTGGTCTGTAACTACTCGGAACAAACTTCCGTACAAGCACGGGTGAAACTTGGTGATTGCCCAGACGACGGCGCAGCAAACGTTCTCCGTCGTAGATGAATTACCCTCCACCTTGGACAGTGTCCGGCTTGCATAGGCGATTACCCGCTCTGTTTCCTCCTCTATTTGGACCAGCACCGCGCCAAGCCTCGTGTTACTTGCGTTCGTGTGAATTTTTGTTTATGCTTGCTGGTCGAAATGGCCAAGTACGCAAGGTGTTTCAAGTCTTCGTTTAAGCTCGTCAAACACCCACTGGTGCTCTTTTGTCCATCGAAATTTTACGGTGTCTTTTGTAAGGTATGTCAGGGGCGCAGAAAGCTTCAAAAATTTCGAACAACAAAGCAGCTGTGGTAGGTACTGAGGCCTAGAATCTTCTTACGGTCTTTTTGTCCGACGGCGGGGAAAATGCGGCTACGGTGTGCGTCCTTTTGGAGTCAGGTCGACCTCCCACGCTGCTCACGACGTGGCCTAGGAACATGATCTCACCGTAAGCGAATCGACATTTTGTTGGATTCATAGTTAGTCCAGTGGCCTTGATGGCTTGAAATGCGGCACAGAGTCGTGGTAAGTGCTCGTCGAAGTTGCTGGCGAACACCACAATATTGTCGAGATAGACGAGACAGCTCTGCCAAATTACGCCTGCTAGCACGGTATCCATGACACGCTGGTAGGTCGCCGGCGGTGTTCATTGCATGTCCAAAGGGGATACCCTTTAGATACCGTCGGGCGTCACGAAGGTAATTTTCTCCCGGTTCCGTTCGCCAACATCGATCTGCCAGTAGCCAACCTTCAAGTCCACCGACGAAAAGTATCAGTAGGGGTGCAGAACGTCTACAAAACCGCCAATACGGGGGAGCGGGCATACGTCTTTCTTTGTCGCAGCATTGAGTCGACAATAGTCCACACAAAATCTCAGGGTTTTGTCCTTCCTCTTTACGAGCTCGACAGGTGAAGCCCATGGACTGCTTGATGGCCGGTTGATGTCATCGTCGAGCATTTTATGAACCTGTTTGGGATGACTTCCTCTCTTTTAATAAGACACGGTACGGTGACTAGTGGACTGGATGCAAGTTGCCGTCGGTAATAATACGATGTTTCGCCACTGGTGTTTGGCGAACTCTCGACAACGTAGCAGAACAGTCACTGTAGTCAACGAGCAGCTCAACCAATTGCCGGCGTTTTGGAGCTGGAGGTTCGGGGTCGATGTCGAGCTGCCGCGACGACGTGCTCTTGTACTGTGACGACGAGGTTTCCTCAGAGATTACGGTGACCACTGCTGGAGCTTAAAGCTACTCGACGTGGCCCACGGAGGTACCCGTCGTTAGGTACTGCGGCTCCTCTCAAACGTTCGTCACGAGAACAGTTGTACGTTCTTTTTGGAGATTCGTTACACCTCGTGCGACACCAATTCCTTTTTGAAGGAGTAGTTGGACGTTCCCTTCCAGAAGAGCTTCAGCTAACATGGCTGTGTCGGTTATGACGGTTACGAAAACACTTGACAGCGGCGGCAGGCTCACATGGTCGGCAATAACTCGGATCGCGGTTGACGTCGTGTTGGGTTCCACCGGCAGCAGAACAGGCTTTCGCATCGTAAATTTTTTTGCCCCGAAGTCGATGACGGCGCCATACTCACACAGGAAGTCTATTCCGACGATAACGTTCCTCGCACAGCCTTGCAGGAAGACAAATTTCACAGGTCACGTCTCACCGCGAATTTCGATGCGAGCAGAGCCTGGTGTGATGAGGTGCCCTCCCGCGGTTCGTATTTGAGGTCCATCCCTCGGCATCGTGTCTTTTCGCAGGCGGCATGACAGCCTCCCTCCCATTCAAGACTGAGTTGTCATCTCTGGGGTCCAAAAGTGCCGATGCGTCGTGGCCGTCGATAACCACGTTTAGGTTGTTGGGCACCGTTGCACGAGCCTCGTTGTACGGGTGGCGTCGGGAGAGTGGGAGCGCTCCTGAGTTCTTGGAGGCTCTTCGGTCGCCTTCGGCAACACCACCTCTAGGCGTTGCCGCATTTAGTTTTCCTGGCGAGATAGGGGGCAGGCTGCCCCGCCGAGAGCGGCGGAAGGGCGAAAGCGCAAGTCGAGGCGAAGGCGAACGGGAACCTCGTGGCCTCGGTACAGGAGACATTGGTCGTCGAAGGTATTCCATGATGTCCCTTGGTCGCTTCACAAGGTGGGGTTGCGGGTCGCTCGGTGCCAAACCTCGCAGGCCCATTTCTCGGTATGGACATTTCTGGTAGACGTGGTCGGCCTCGCCGCAGTGAAAACACAGAGGTCGTCAATAGGCCGTGCGCCATAAATCCGTCTTCCTAGGCGCCGGTTGTTCGGAACGGACGAGCTGGGGCTGCTTTTCCCGGCGTTGGAATGTCCGCGACGGTGGTAGCTCACGTCAAAGCGGCGTCGAATGCTGTTGGGCGGCTGGAGCCGGTCTCCGAACTACTACGGCGGAGATCAGGGTAGGCTCCTCGGGTGCTGCTACACTGGCAGGAGCCTCCGGTGGGACTGCCCGTTTCACTTCTTCGCAGACAACTTCCGCTATCGACAGCGAAGACGGCTGGTTACCAGTAGGCAGGAGCTTCCTGAGCTCTTCCCAGACGACGTCGCAAATGATTTTGAAAATGCCTTGGGTTCTGAAGCCAAATTTTACTTAATTAGCCAGCTCATCGTTACGATTGCTATGACCTTCTGACCGTATAACTCACTGGCACAAATCGCATAAGTGTAGCTTTCACGGTTCTTTTTTAACAAACGTGCAAGGCTTAAAAAACGGCATTCACGTTCATTTAATATTAACGTTATGTCATCTTACTAGGACGCACACGTTTCAAACATCGAAAGTATCGTTTCTTCCTTCGACAACCAAATCTTGTGAGAGCTACTTCGCGCAGCACATGAACAAATGCGCAAGAACGTCCTTTTGTCTTGATGCGGCAACAAGCATAGTAACGCGTTATTTACAAGTATGCTGAACACACAGCTGACTCGGGCTTATTATTGATTATTGTAGTCATCCACAACCAATGCCTCCTCTATACTCACAAAGCCTGTCAGTTCGACGAAGAAGCCATAGAGTGCCCAGTCGCAGATTTGAAGCGCGAGGATATGGTAGCACAGAGCATCTGAGAGCCATTTCTCGTGGAACCTGGACGTCAGCGCACAGCTTTTGCAGCGGCGAGGACCCAAAACACACTTGTCGCTCGGGAGAAATGTGTCTCGGCGTCTCATTGCAGCGGGATGCCAGTCACGTGGCTCTCCTCTCATCCGTTGTCTGCCGTTGCAACTTTTCCATTTCGGCGGCCACTTCTCGTGTCGATCTGCAAGGCTTTGTCAATATATAGGAGGCTTTGCCACACTATAAAAATGGCATAGGCGTGGAAACTCGCGAGCGTCTCATTATTGCACCGTACAGCCAATAAGATTGTGGTGTCCGCTGATAAAAACGCAGAGGAACAGATCACGAAGCAATACCGGTGAAGATAATAAACAATACCCAGCGGTTCTTATGATGCCAGTGACTATGGTACGAAGATTTTTGAAAACGAAATAATTAATATGTTAAATTGAATGGAGTAGCTGCGTATTTTACCGAAACGTACGGGCCGCCACTCTGATGCTGCCAGGAGATTACACTTTAAGCCAGTGACTAAAATACTTCTTTCAAAACGCGAAGCGCCTCATCGCGGCGTAGCTACCACGTTAGCATTGTGGGAATCGGTTCGAAGCAGAAATTCATACGCGCTCCGCTCCTGGCCAGCAAGTTCCCAGAATGCAACGCGCGCGGTGGCGGAGACATGGAAGTATAGTTTATTGCGAGACTTGTGTGAGCTGTCATAGTTTCGAAAGTGAGTTCCAGAGATAAGAGTTTGTGCTTGATCGTATGTAAGAGTTTATGAAACGTTTCCCTCATAATTGGTGCAGCCATTCATCTTGAAAATTAAATTTGGGATCCTTTGCGGTGCAGCCTTTATACGGTATAGTATAGGGTGTACTCCTAAAGCGCTTTACCACATTCCCTCTTTTTTCCTACGAGCAAAAGAGCCTGCTTAAAACGATGACGATGCCTCTTCCGTGACAGGGGGCCACCTCGCTCGATACAGTGCAGCCACTAACTTTCCGTAGATATACTCATTGTAATAGTAATATTTATTTTGCTTCAGAAGAGCCGAGGCAACACAGCAAGTAGCCCATACCAAGAAGGCCTCCGATGCCACACCTAATGATGATTGGATGAGATGGTGCACAAATACCAGAAGGGTGACGACGATACTTAAATATTAACTGCACTAAAGCAGGGGCGTTCCCATTGAGACAGGATTCGCGAACCGAAGTCTGCTTTCAGGTCGCAAGTTTGGTTTCTCTTACTTCTGACGGTTTGGTTTGTGACGCTGTTTCATATCTGTCTTCCTCTCCGGAGTCACGACTCGGCTTGAAGAAAACGAAATATATCTGCTGTGTGTTTCTGTTCACACAAACGGTTCAAACGTTTTTTTTTTTAATTTTTTCTAGATATTTACATGATACTTCGACTTCCGCATATGCACAAATCCCTGTACTTTGGCTTCCGTGCTAATCCGTGCCGCGACCTGCTATGAGATAAACATTGCCGCTCCGCGCTTTATGACGGATCATTAAGCAATCATGCAGGGTCAACATAGTTTAACAGCTTGATTACCACTGAGCGAGTCTGTTACATGCGTGGCATGGTACATACAATATGCAAGAGTGAACAAAGGAGGAAGGTGGAGAGAGTCGCCAAACAATTTATTTCCATCCTTCCTCACCCAACCGTAAGACAAACCTAAACATCAAAAGAAAAATAACTACAGTTATTTTAAAAGACCCGCGATGAAACGGCTGGGCACCTGAGTGCCTCTTTACAAAGATCTAAATCTTAAGATAACTCTTCGCTCACAAAGACCTTCCTCGGCTCGCTAAACCACGCCGACATGAAGGTCAGCAGAGTTGTCGGAGCGATGCTCTTCGTTCTTATCTCGTCCATCCCACTGTTGGCGGTTTATAATGCTGATTGCACTGTTGCTTTGAAATACAACCCGGTCCGCGAGAGCCTAGCACGTCAGTAAGTAATTTGTGTGTATCTTCCCACAAACGTGAGAGCCATGGTGTCCAAAAGAAGCCGTCTCTGGATAACGTTAGGCCAGACCTTGAACCTGAATCTTGGATCCTTCGGGATGGTAAGTAGGTCAACAAATGTCAGACTCCTTTTCTGCGCGTTAATCTGCCTCAACCCAAAGCACCTCAACAAATGAAATGAGTCATCATCGTTGAGGAGGGCAGAGAACACTGCATAGGCTGCTAAATTTCGAATATCGTTTCAGAATATGCACATCACTCTTGATCTTGTGTGAGTATAACTTGGGAAAATACGTAAGCAACAGCCTTAGCGAGCTAGTCACACCGTCAGAGTGAGCCAAGCGACAAGGTACACAATCGGTCTGCACTCCTGCTTGGGAGAGGGCCGTGTTCTTCCCTCTATAGTTTTAATTGGCTCGCGGGGGCCGTAGCGTTCACCCTTTGCCGAGTCATGCTGACACCGAACACAGATGACTTGCATGGTACATTATCACACCATGCTCGTGGTCATTTTGTTTTCGACGGGAAAAAAGTCGCCGGTGCGTAATGTACAGTCTCCACAAACGTGAAACACGCATTCGGCGATGTAGTTTCATGCGGTTCTGCAGAATTCGCTTTGGCCAGCCCATCCCGTCTTGGGATTAGGAAATAAAGAAAACTTTTGTTTTATACTCTCCCAAAGAATGAAGTGCCAACGACCAAGGTGCGCTTAGCACTCCCGCATCAACTGTCCAAGCGAATGGGTCTTTCATATTGTTGGAGACTGTACGTATGCTGGAGAAGCTACGGGCTCAGCAGGAAGGCCACCGCAAAGGTCGTTGGCGTGACGCCCATGCAAGCCATGTGTGCATGCAGCATGTCAAATTCCCTTCGAAAGACGCGCGTTGTTCATTGCCCTTGTCTGTTCTCCGTTTTAAGGGACTGGTGATGTCCCTTACCGGAGTCGCCCTCCTAGACTTGGTGGAGATCTACGAGTCGGACGTGAAGACCGTGTCACACCTTACCACCACACGCAGCGTGGCCGTGTTGACCGGTTCCTTGCTTGGTATGTTCACAATTCCGGCGAACATTTGTGAGAGATGGCTAAACTAACTGCCGTGATGAAAACGTCAGAGCGTTTCTTCCGGATGTCCGGCGTCCAGCCTGCGCTCTTTGTCTTCCGCGGTGCTTTGACTGCGCGTGCAGACTCGAAGCTCGCAAACTGCAGAACTGTTACCGAAACTGAGAAGCTCACGCTGGAGGCGGGACAACTGAAATACCTCCTTTCCGTTCTCATCTTGTCACTGGCTGTAGACGCAAATTCTTTTAACGCCGGTGTTCGTGAAAACTGGGCACGAACCTGCGCTATCTGTGCCGGCAGTTGACGCGCCCAGCACGGTGATGAACTGCGAACATTGACCGGGGCATGATGTCCGCAACGATAAGGTTATACATCGTCTGCTAACTTTCTTTGGCGTGTATCAAAGTGTAGTGAAAAGTGCCAGTTAAAACAATTGGTATACTACCGTCCGTGTGCTCTCGCAAACAGCTGTATTTACCGAAACATACCGCAGTTCGAAATCGTCGCAAAGCGGCAGTTGCTTATAAGTTATATTCTTATATGTGACAGTTGCTTAAGATGTTTCTTCTTTTTTTATAGTGCATTTGGTTTTTGCATGTATCTGAGTGATTTTTAACGTGATAGCGTCGAGGAGCTCGAATCGCAGAAAAGCCGGCCTCGTTGGCGTGGCACAAAAGCAGGCGTGAGTGCCGTGCGAAAATCCTGATTGGTCTATAGGGTCATGATGCCACCACCACATCACCTCGCGCGGGAATTTCAAACAACCAGCAAAGCTCACATGAAACGCGATATCACGCGTGGAATGATAGTGATCAAGAAACATGACATGTAGTGCGAATTGAACGTCGTCGCATGTCTCAAATGATTTCACTTTAGAAAGTAATTAATTAGTCTCGAACAAAAATTCGAAATACTTTAGGCGGGCTTTGAATTCACTACCCTTCGGTGGCGACCCAGACACGCCACTGACTAAGCCGTGTCCACCGCACTTCCTGCTCATTGGCAGGAAGAGCGTGAGAAGCGAATGAGGAGGCGATGCGAGTGGGGCCCTATAACGCTATGGCGTTTCATTATTAAAGGCGAAGCTTAAGCGTCCTCCAAGTTTTTATACGCATTTTGACATGGTTGTTCAAAGTTAATTTAAAACTTTACTCCCACAAAAAAAAGAATCCGACAAGCACGAATTTACGTTAATTTTTAAAGGTATGCCCACTGCTCGTCGATAGGCACCACTGCGATTGTTTTAGTAGCTCCCCGATTCCTTCGGCGTAGAAACCACTTGACTGCGTTACTGGAGTCGGACGAACGTGTCCGCCCAGTTCATTTGTCACCGCCTATCTCCCTTCGCCAAACTGTTGACACCATTCGTGGAATCATGTACATGACATTGATTGTATTCAATAATGTACTTGCAATCTCCACAAACTTTTCAGCTGGTTTAGTTCTCTCCGTCCTTGTAACTATGAGTATTTACCGCTGCTTCACAGATACAGATACATTAATCATTGCGATAATAGCTGGAACTGCGGCGCGTGCGTCAGATATATCACTCTGGGCGCAGGATCTTCTAGAACTACGTTAACCTCCTCCGTAAATTTCCCCAAGCAACCTTTGTTTGGCGACTTTTTTATGAACCAAAGTCCCGTTCAACCTTGAACAACCTTAGTATTGTTAATGCAGTGAGTGCGCAGGGGAGCTGGTGGATGTTAATTGTGGTGGAAAGAGATGAGACCTTTGTTGTCTTTGGCTTTGGAGGTCGAGAAGGTCGAGAAGGTTCTGTGGTGAAGTTCGTGGAGTGTATATGAGAGGGTGACCAAATAAACTTGTCTTTAGCTGTGTTAGAGACGTGTACTCGACTGTCCATTTTTCTTCTACTTTGAAACTTTCCTCTTTTCCTGCCTCAGTCTCGGGCTAAGAACAAAAGGCATAGTATTGTGTTTTTCTAGCACGCTTTACATGTGTACCGTGTGTCCACAAAACAAAAATTTTCATTTTTTCTATTGCAAAAATAAACTACTTAATGCCGACCGGTCATTCTCCATCCAAAGGTAGCGCTAAAGGTTCAAACCACATACCAATGTTTCAGGTCGAACCGACATCACGTTCATAAGTTATGAGATTTTGTGAAAATTTCAGTGGCAGAATTGGGCTCAGTTTGGGCCTTCTTCGGTTAACGGCGACGTACAGCACCATGTTTTGGAAGAGCTTCATGGGCCGTCCTTTTACCATTGAAATTTTGAGAAAATCACTGATAGCTTTTGAATAAGATAGCGGTTCGGGCTGAAACTTTGGCATTTGGTTCGGACCTCTTAGCGCTACCTTTGGGCGGAGAATGAGCGTTCAACGATGCGTACTTTATTTTTGTGGTGAAAAAACTGGCTACATTCTTTTCGGAAACACCTTGTATTACGTGCTACAACCACAGTCCATTGCTTTTTTATGTACCGAGAAACTGAGAGAGAGAGAGAGAGAGAGAGAGAGAGAAGAGGAGACAAGAGGCGCGCGGGTACGCCAGAACGCCAAGCTCTGTTTGGAAGTAATAGTAGGAACACCTAAAGTCAGCTGTCTTTGTCTCCAATGCACTCGTCGAACGTGTTCACATGCGAGAGCCGAACGCCGGACGCCAGCGTCCCGCGTTCTAAAGGCTCGTTTACACAGTTGCGTTCGAGTCCAACTACAACCTCTTCCGCCTCGTTAAGACAGCTTGCCTCGAGCTGTAGCTATGGCGACCCTTGCGACGAGCCAGTGCAGAGGCGTCTGTGCAGCACGTCGCGACGCAGCGCAACGCAGTCCACACAACTGTGTGAACGACCCCTAACGTGTTCGGCATGTTTAGTGGAGACGAAGGCAGCTAGCTTTAGGTCTACCCACTCGAATCATTCGAATCAGATCTCGGCGTTCTGACGTCACCTCTCGTCTCATCTTCTCTTTCTCGGTGCATAGGCACGGAAAGAAACACATGATAATAATGCTGGTAATGAGAAAAGAAAAAAAGAAACTGAGGCGATAAAGGCAGCATCCCTGTCGTCTATACTATGCGTAATCTGCCTCAAAATGGATAGAGGGCTGGAAGGTTTAGTAGATCGTTCCTGCAACTCCGATTACGGTACCCGATAGCGACACGTTGCGTGTTCAAGGGCGCCGAAGTTATCGGAACAATCTGCTAGAACTCCCCATTATCCGCCAGCCTCTCTCTTATCGCAAGTAGAGCGTGACACGGTTAAAGCGAAGACGAGATAAACGGTACCTTTTTTTTTCTGTTTACATAGCACCACTCAGAGGTATATATATCCATTTTCACTTCGAGCGCCATAGCAAAAAAACATTCAGCCTCTCACAGAGAGTTGCTGATTTCCCTCCTGATGTAGTGAATTAAAGTACACTCGTGTGTCCGTTTAACATCATTTATTTGTTATATCATCGAAACATCCCCATATCAAACGTAAAGGATGATTATTTGTTTCTTCCGACAACCAAAGCTTGTCAAAACTAGTTCGCTCGGCTACGCATCAACTACGCGCTAAACATGTTTTCTACTCGTTGTTGTTGAAGTGGCAGCGACTACCATATATAGGGTGGTTCAAGTCACCAGGCTCGATCTAAAATAGGCCATAAAAATCGACGCCTGCAAGTAGCAATCTAAACTTTTCGTCAAAGGTGTATTTCACAGGTCGTTTTTTTCTTGTAAAATTACAAAGCGTAGTTCTTTTTTAGGAATAAATAGGGCCAATAAACTTGCCAGGGTCTACGGCGGGCAAGCCGTAGACCCTGGCAAGTTCGCCTAATTTTGTGATAGAAATGTGGCTGTTACAGCCCAGAACCAATAAAACAGTGGTACTGAGCCACCTTGAGAACCACAAAGTAGTTGCGAGTCAAAAATCGCTAACTTTTTTACGAACACCTTATGATGCATCTGCTGGTCATGTTCGCCGTTAATACGGCGTGCAAGTTCGCCTGATCCTCGCGCACCTCGTGCGCTTGTTTTCCCGCCAAAAGCGCAAACATGCTTATGTTTACCCCTGACCTCGACCAATGACGACTCGAGCTTGACTGCGTCGTCATCTCGCATCCTGTCGCATTCCTCCTGCGGGTCCCTCTTTGCTTCGCATACGTGAGATGCATTTTGGCATACTTGCGTGCCGTATTTTGGTCAGGCTGGCCGGTTGAACGACTATGATGCACAAGGAGGACTCCATCGTATATGACCGTACTCACTGACCCTAGTTTCCAGAAAAAATAAACTAATGAAGAAACTATAGGACGAAAATAATCCTTATGCGTATAAGTAAATATTCATTTCCATAGCCTGATTTAAAACCTGCTGTATCACGAAGAGCACATGAAGTCGCAAGTTCACTGCTCACTGTCTGAATTTCGCGGACGCCGACATTTTTTAAACTTAAGAGACTAAACATATATCCTATAATTAAGCAGATAATCTAAAAAGAAAAGAGTTCCGGGCTGTTTTCTTTAAAGATGTTAAGTACTCGAAAAATGTTTCAATAGTCCGTCCTGGGTCAGGTGGGAAAATCTAATGATAATTCGGGTGCGTGGATATTTATACAGTGTGTAGTTGGTCAGCCATTTCAAAGTGGTGACGAGTCACTCGCTGTAAATTAGCAATTTAGCCACTGCAGTACAACCGCTATGCCTGGGGTCTTTAACGTGCATCACGCAGTAGTGATACACGACCGCACGCCCATACGATGCTCATCCAGATCGACACTGGCAGGTCGAATTGAACCGAGTATCCTGCGTCCTGCAGCGCGAGCTTTCGCTCCATGTGCTCCGAGCTCGTGTGCGCTAGCCCACTCGGCAACCGATACCCCGTCGAAAAATCTCCTAGCTATTGGAGCTGCTAAAGTACTTATTGAGAGCATTTCACAATGTTGGCGTTAGTGAAGTTAACTATTTATTCTACTGACAATTGATTTCGACGTGCTTGGCATAGGACATAAGTGACATGCCCATCAAGTGAAGTCAGAAATTTTGTGCCTGCATAAACTTTGCCAAATGCAATTAAAGGGACCCAGAGAAGTGGTCTCCCGCACGTTTGGCTGAAGTCGAATGCTAGGCCCAATGCACTTCCTGAACCTGTGTCGACAGATCTTCATTTAAACTGATGTCATTTGGAATTAAAAACGCTGAACTAGGGTGATGTTCATGTATAGATGGCTTCTTTTTGGCATCACATAATGCGAGCCCTAGACACTCTCAAGCTGGCGATGACCAATTTTTTTCACAGGGGTGGGGTCGACCTTCGCGTTGGAATAATTGAAATAAATGAGTAAATTGTGTCTTAAAATATTTTCGACGAACATTTATGTGAGATATATAGTGTACAGTTTCTTGTTATGTTTTTTTTAATTTCACTAAATAAACGATTGAAGCAGATGTTTATATCGCACAAACGATTAAGAACGTTTAAAACATCTAGGTTTAATATCGTTAGCAAACAAATCGCATGACACAGACGTTAGCATTATCCCGAGCCTCAGGTAAAATATGAGTTAAACGTTCGTTGCCCATCTTATATATACTATATTATATTAAGAAACACCTTTTTTAACTTTGTTACGAAGGCAAAGCACGATGCTTTCAGAAAATGCACATCAAATCAAATCAAATCAGTTTATTTCTGCCACAAAAATACATTCATGACAAGGGCTCTGGAAAAAAGCTGCACGATTGCAGCTTGACGAGTCCCAGCGCCCTAATACAAGGCTGCAGCGGTACTGACATTAAAGAAAGCAAAACAGTATATAACAATCATACATGCACACAAAAAAGAGAGATATACATACACCTAAGTACACACATTTTGAACTATGAAAAACGTATATAATGCTTATATATTACAGAATTTCTTGTAGACTCTAATGCTGAGTTTTGTTTTGGTAACATTTCTTAAGATCTTAAATGCGCGATTATAAATATACATTGCGCTACTGTTGCTATGTGATGGAATTAATACTGACACCTCAAGGAAGAAAGACACAAGCGCGCTCCGTCGTTTCGAGCAAAAACCTCTTTTTTTCCTTTTCTTGCAGTACGAAAGCTCGCGCAACACGAATCACTCACACAAAATACAACAACTGTTATTTCCAATATTCCACCACCGTGCCTGAGAAAACGTCGGTTGCCATAGATAATTGGGCTCAATGTGCGCGAGGGCTGAAGTTGATTCATGTGCCTCCTCCTTCTCACACGTATCCAGTGCGCGGACGCTGAAAATAGTAAAAATGCTGCTACAAAATTAACCGCAAATGTCGTCGTGCACATAATGATGGTATACGATTAAGCTGTATACGTAAACTTCGGCCAACGCTTTGAACAATCAAGCGAGAAACGCGGTGAAACGCTACGAAAAACACGAATGCAAAGCCTCCGCCAAGGCGCGGTGGGGTGAGCGGAGCGATGAGTTGACGCCACCTTACGGCGGCCGCGTCACATGATTCCAAGATGGCAGCGCCCATGCGACGGAGGCTGAAGAGGTCTATACACTAGCGGTGGTGGCCTGAATCTGGAACTGTCGATTGTCTTGCAGCGTTGAATCTAGCCGATTTCGGACGGACGTCGATATGTGTTTTTTTCCGTTCTTCAGCACTGCACAGAAATAAAAAAACGCAGCGAAGACGACACAAGTAGTGCGAGACCCAATCAGATGAGCTTGTACCACACAAAATGAGGGCGCTATAGTTTGTTCAAAACTTTTGTGCAGGAAGCCTATAAATACATTCTACTTTCAAAGTAAAGTATAAGAACCGTTTAACACAATCTTTCTTGATGCTCTTTCATTCCCCTAGTGTATTTTTTTTCCAACTGGTATGCATTGACCCAGGGGTAATCTGGGGTGCATCAGTTCTTTTCGGCAATGGCGGCAAATATTCGATAAAGTCAACTGGCCACAGAGTAGTTGTTTTACTCTCGCTAATGAACTAGCTAATAAACTATTTAACACAATAAACTTATTAGGCACGTATGTCCATCTGTCTTAGAGCCGCCATTACTTCACCCAAAGAAGTGACCAGATGGCCTCTAAAACGACAGAACGTTTTCGCATCAAGATACGCCGCTTTATGCTTTTAAATTTAGGGAGAATGTGCTCTGAAGTCAGGAGTTGTAGTTTCCTCGAAAAAGCACCAGAAAAAAAAACTATGTAAAGTACAAGTACATGCTCAAAAATTAAAGTGCTTCCCAACACTGTTAGTAATGCACTCATCGTGAGGTCTAACTAACTCTGTTAAATTTAGTATTTGTAAGCACCCTCTCTTAATAAAATAAAAAAAACGCTGATGACGCGTTTGCGTTATGTCGCGTAATGTACCGGAAACAACAAACTGTGCAAGTGATTTCAGCGACCAATATTTGATAATTAAATACTGAAGTAAGCTAACAAAGGGTGCAATACTGTCGTTTCTTCTTCCGCAGGAGCAAAGTTGTACGACGCGTACAACACGCAGGTGATATCGATCATAACCATGGTGGCGTCCTTCGCCACAGTGTTCATGATCCCCCTCAGCGGACACCTCGCACTGGCGCACGTCATGGTGTTTGTCTGCGGTATGGGCTTCGGCGCCTTTGACACAGGTTGGCTCACTGGTATTTTTTCCTGTTTACTTTGAAATCATCCGCCATTTAATAGTTGTTACCGCCAAGATGTATCGGGTCTGATTTTACTATTCGTATTTCGTTTAGTGGGCCAAAAGAAAGAGGGTAGAAAGCCAGAAGCCTGATTTTCGGTACGAACATTTGAAATTATAGCGAACTATTTCGTACCTCCTTTCCTTCGAAAGCTCTCCGCCCTTACACTGTTAAACACCCGCGGTACCCAAAGCACGTCAGTCGCCCCCAGCTCACGCATTGGTCAGATCGTTCCGATTACTGCGATATCGATACCCGATACTCCGTGGCCGCCTTGGCGCATACCATGTATTGTTATTGGGTATCGTTATCGGGGGTATCGGAGGTATCCGAACGATCTACGAAAAGTCTCTAATGATGGGGCAGCAAAAACGCCATGTAAGGGAGTTCATTCCCCAAGAATGCGATTTCAAAGGAAGAAGGTTTACACCCTTGGAGTGTAATCCTCCTTCAAACAACCCACCAAGTGTTGAAATGGAGTAAACCAAAGGCCCAATAAGGGCGCAGTACCATAATTATATACCATACTGGAACCGCTTTAGGGGAAGTTCTTAGAAGACAGCGTCGAATAACTATTGCCAAGAGCAACCCCAGAAACGTGATTCTTGTGGGTCCTTCTTGCTTTATGTGTGGTGTGTCTTCAACATGTAAGTTGTAAGGATATGTAGGAAGCGCAGCCATGGGGAACTCGCGAGACATGTCTAGCTACAGTGCATTCATCTTACACACATGCGCTTTTGCCCGAGTGATGACATATCAACCATTTTTGTGGAAGACCGCCATCAGCGCGCGCTGAGCAGCTATGCTTTCAGCTATGGTCGCTAGTCCATACCCGCTATATGTACTGGTGTCCATAATAACGAGACGAAAATGCCTGTATTTACCCAATTCGTTCCCAAAACAGTCATTCATAGTCCGGTTTGCGGGTTTCCATAGTAACGGGGCAGAATCGCATGGCTAAAAATCGGTACCCAAAACATTTTGTCCATAATGCCGAGTGTCCATATTAACGGTGTACAAATTTACGAGACATGACTGTACCTAGTTTTTTCTTAGAGCGCAGCTCTAAAAGAAAAAGAAAATTGACGTCGCGTGACCTCAAAACCAATTCAGTTTTACCGCTAAATTTAGCGGGGAAAATGACATCATATAACTTGGTGTCAGAACACTTATGAACAAATTCAGTCTCTCCGCTAGATTTAGCGGAGATTTTACGTCACGTGACCTCAACAGCAATTCAACTCCCTGCTATATTTAGCGGGAAAATTGACGTCACGTGACCTCAACAATAATTCAGTTTCTTCGCTAAATTTTGCGGAGAAAATGACGTCATATGACTTGGTGTCACCTCACCTATGAAAAAATTCAGTTTCTCCGCTAGATTTAGCGGGAAAATTGACGTCACGTGACCTCAAGAGCAACTGATCAGCAGTGACCTCTACAGCGCGGAATGGAATTGCTGTTGAGGTCACGTGGCGTCAATTTTTCAGCTAAATTTAGGTGGGAAACTGTGGAAGGAGGGAAGGTATAGAGGAGGAGGAGGGGAAGGTGGGAGGAGGAGGAGGAAAGGAGGAGGAAGTAAGGAGGAGAAGTAGGTGAGAGGGGGACAGGAGGAGAGTGGAAGGAGGAGGGAGAGGGGAGAGGAGGAAAGAAGGAGGAGGAGGAGGAACGATGGAGGAGGAGAGGGTACGGGAGGAGGAGGGGCATACTCTCCCTCCGTACCCTCCCTCCTCCTCCTCAAGAGATGTGCTTTAATTTCGCGTTACAGAGATTTGAAAACGTCTTTCATTTTATTCTTCTTCGCTTCGCTTCGCCCGTGGGGACAAACTAAAGATTTAAAACGTTTTCGCGTGCACAAGACAAGAAGTATGTTTGGGTCGTCGCATTTCCTTGATATTTTCGTTTATATACGGGGCTTTCTTTTGAGGCTCCTGAATTTTTAGAAAAGGGACCTCGGGGTAGGATTTACTTAGCCCTAGGGTTGGTGACCATGAAAGGGGAGGGCACTAGAAAAAATAACGCTGGTTAATCAATTAACTAGTTATTTATTAAAATAATTAATTAATTTTCACAATTTTTGTATTGGGGGCGTAGCGTAGGTAGAACATTTTCGCTCGACTCCCTTATGGCCTAGCCATGACGGGAAATTGGGATGAAAAGATTCTTAGCTGGCCTTACAAACCAAAACAAATCGTGCAAAGAGCACCCATGGCGTCGATTCCTCTATCTTGCACTGGCTCCGCAACCAACGTCTCCGCGCCGCAGGTGACATCAGCAGTGCTACGCAAGCTGCCGAACGAAGAAGTCCAAATGTTTGAGCACGTATTTTTTGCAGTGTTTTAATGTTCTCACTGGCATTTTCTTCAACCCTCATATAGTTTAAAATTGTTTCTTGCAACAAATATAATGATATGTCTTGCAGGAGCCAACGTCTGGATCATCAGGATGTGGACCAAAAACAGCAGCCCCGCCTTGCAGGTGTTCCACTTAGCTTTCGCCCTTGGCTGTCTTGTGGCTCCCCTGATAGCCACGCCCTTCCTATCCACGCTTCCAACGACGGACTATGAAGCCATTGCAGAACCCCTCATCGCGTTCAACAAAACCTCCTTCCTCCAAAGCCATGACAACCACGCCATCCTTAACAACACCCAGAGCTCGAGTCACATAGAATCGACAATCCAATACGCTTTCGGCATCGCCAGTGGCTTCTACCTCCTCCCCATAATTTCTATGATCGTGCTATACTGCATCGACGGCAGCGACTCCAAGCCACCAAAGCAGAGCTTTTTGGAAGACGCGCTGCACCAGAAAGAAGCTGCGAAGGACATCCGCTTCAAGAGGATCCTTTTGACCTTGCTGTCCATGTACCTCTGCCTCTACGTCGCGCAGGAGTGCACTGTGGCGCAGATGATTACAGCGTACGCGGTCAAGTGCGACCTCCATCTGTCCAAGACAACCGCGGCCCGAGTAGCTGCCGTTTACTTCTTATCCTTCGCGGGCTGCCGGATGGGCTCTTCGCTGCTAGCCATCAGGGTGACGCCATTCCAGATGCTTCTAGGGTCGCACGTCGTCTTGGTCGGTACGGCGACCGTCTTTGTGCTATGGGGCAACTCGTCCAAGGCGGTACTTTGGGCGAGTTCGGCGCTTCTGGGGTTGGGGCAAGGACCAATCTACGGCGTCATTGTCGCTTGGACGGCAAACTACATGGACATTAGCAACGGTATGATGGCACTGGTCATCGTGGCGTCCAGTTTGGGAGCGCTTTCACCACCGTTGTTCGTCGGGCCATTCCTGGATTACGATCCTCCGGTCTTCCTGTATGTCTGCTTCGTGACAGTGGTGATGGCGGTTGTTGTGTTTCTGGTGATGTTGATGTTCGTCAGGAAACGACCCATGCTGAGAAGCGTCGAGGAGAAGCTCGGAAATGTGAATTCCATGAAAGCCGATGATGTTGTTTCATCTGAAGTAAAGAGTGTTGATATGTAAGGTTACTGTGGCGATGAACACTAAGTGTCATGTTTAAGTCTTAGTCACTTATTCGCAACTCCAACTCCCAATAGATGGCAGGGCGGTAGTCCTAAGGTGGCGCCATATACGCGGATATATACTCCAGGGTTTCTCGTGCCCATACTAGCCGACGCTGTTCAGTGTGGTAAAGTTAATTTATTAGGCTACAAATACAAAGCGGTCAGGGCAGGAGCATATCACAGGTGACGGCGATGTCGATGTGCGTTAAGAAAATGAGCACCATAATGAAGTAAAGAAAACCTTGAGGCTAGGGACATACATTTTGAAAGTTTCGAAGCGGAACGCAACAATTCCAACAACAACGCACACGCTTTTTCTTTTTTTCTTTTTGTTAAAGTTGCATGATTTGCGAAAACGCCGACCTTAACCACGCGGCGGGCTGGAGTTGTTAGCATTTTCGGCTTTTCATGTTTTGCTATTTTGGCCGTGAGCCTTACCGGCATAACTCTACTATAGACCTTTCGTAAAACTTTTTTTCTGCCGGTGCCACTTTCAGCGTTCGGACGTCTTGCGCGTGCTTTACTGGCCTTCCGAAGCGGCAAACAGGCAAGCTGGGCTGTGGAGATGGCAGATGGGGCTGTGAATGTCTAAACATTATAACGATGTATAGTTACTGGCAGGATAAGAACGGCAGAACGTTTCTTTCCGAGGACCAGCCCCCAGCAGGGGTCCGTTGCCCTCCTCTGTGCTTTGGCTGCGCATGCGCTCCCGAAACTCACGAGACGCTCAAGCGTTTTTAAAGGTAGGAAGCTCGTGCTGGGGGCGGGACAACTGAAAGACCTCCTGCCTTTCACATTTTGTTACGAATTATAGTCACTATTTTAGGCCTTGCCATGTTGATCTGAAAGGAACCTCTCATTTAACTGATATAAGTTTATATCTGCAATTACACGGGACTTTTTTCGCCTTGTATTTGGACCTGGTTTGTATTTGTTGTATGTCAATCTAGTATGACGCTGAAGGGTGCACGTTAGCCTTCAAGCCCTTAAAAAGTAAGTGCATATTACCATACCCTAGCTGGTACGCTTATATAAATTTTGTTTTTACCATTAAAAAAACAACATCGCATGTGCACTGCCTCGTTTCTTTCCCGAGGTATGAAGCGTCCTCCCAATATCACACAAAAGATTATATTCAAGAAAAACGCCATTTTATAAATATTGCGACGCTAACACTCGCGGGAATCACCTGATATTCGAGTTAAGCAAGTACCGAACATCATGCTAACACAATAACATTAAATGATAAAATGTTATTAAAACCGGAACCTCCTGGTACTCACAGACGCTGCGGGCAATATTTTTAAGCGAGCTTTTTAGGGGTCCTGAAGAAGTGCTCTTAGCAGAATGTTGACTGCCAATCTGGTCTATTTGGTGACGTTGACAATGTGGCGTCATTTATTTAAAAATATAAGTTCAAGCCATCTCAGTTAACTACAATGTAAGGACATGAAAAGCACCTTCCATAAAAAATTTAACGTACTTCCCTCTCCTCCTAAGTTTAGAAATTACTCAGCCGAAATGTAGAAATTACTCAGTTTCTACTGCCCACATAAGTGACGGCCAATAGATGTAGCAATATGCAACACAGGTTCCACTGTTTCAAGAATAGCAAGAGAGCCTGGAACTAAGCCAAGTTGTTAACATCTGATTTGGAGTAGTAAATATTTCATGAAATATAATGTTAAACAAGGAAATCCTGTCCCCATGCAACTGTCAGAAACAAATAAAAACAACTCCTCCAGGAGGCGTTTGCAAGCAAGAGATCACTTGCTTGGTAGTGTACGGAAAAGTCAAGTTTCACAAACATAAAAGGGTGCACTCACTATAAGGAGGGTGCATGCTCGACATTTTACGGTCGTGTGCAGTCGTTTCTTGTTTATCTGAACATATTTCACACACTCTGGACAAAATGTATTCAGTTGTGCAGTTTTAAAGGATGCTAAAGCCCAGTGTAAAACCAGGAAGGGGAATCCCATCCTTCCTTCAATAGGGATTATTTCCCGGACCTGAAAGATTTGATTGAGGATAAGGGAAGACTGCCAGAGGGAGTGCATAAAAGATTTCCGAGGCAAAAAAACTATTTTATGTTGGGCTTTGGGCATATGGGATTACCAATGGAAACCTTTTGTTTTGGAGAAAATCTTGCTGATCAAGTTAGTGCAATCCAACTATAGAACCACATTAATATATTTTTCAGCAGGCTGGGAAAAACAATTGTTTGATTCTGGAAATCCTAACTGGTAGTGATTTAGGAGTGCTAATTGCTTTATTTTTCTACTGCAGATGAAAGGATGATTTCATGCTGCTGGTTATAGGCCTGAAGAATTCTCACCTGGTAAAACAAAAATGTTAGGAATAGCTGCTCGGTGCTTAGATGTCCTTTTGCTTCCAGCCGCAACCTCTTTTCACTTTTTTCAGTAGCTATTAACGGCTACACACGTTTTTACAGTCTCCATTGCTAAAATTGTGTTTGTGAGCTGTTGCTTTGCCATCGGTATTAACCTTCACACACGTGTGACTTTTGACTTTGTCAGATGCTTTGGAAAGCTTGGCGATGATGTCTAAGCCATTTTGTGGGAAAGGGGGAAGAAGTTTGGAAATTTTAGGACTTGGACATCACTCTAAAAAAGTTCATGAGAGGGAGAATGTAGTCTTGTGTTTATGCTATGGCGGCGCGCTCGCTGGCGTGCCACGTTCGCGTGGGGCGGGCTCGCGCGTCAAGCTGGATAGTTGAAAATTCAGCAGTTCCGTTTCCGTCTCCGGCCCGGTCTGACGTGTTGTTCTTTCCTCGGTGTGTCCGCTTGGTTCCGGGCCACCAGCTTCTCATTGTCCCTCGCGCCACGCCATGTAACCCTTCCCATTTCCTCACAGGCCTTTCGAGGCTCTCTCCTTT
>JAZHYW010047559.1:0-20685 GCA_037355805.1 Ixodes ricinus | reverse complement strand
CACACCTTGACAGGAATTTAAACCTAACTCTCGACGCGTCAATAGTTAAAAAAGTATTCAGATATGTCGATGATTATTTAATTGTCCTCGCCACCGATGACCAAAATCTGACAGCCTGGTACCGACATTCTCGGCAGTTTCAAAAGGTGCATGAACCCATTGGAGATTACCCACGAACTTCCAAGTGAAAGAAGTTTGCGATTCTTAGATCTTCGTCTTTGTACGTCACCGTACCATACGTGCTGGACTTACGAGCCAAGGGGAAAGAAGCCACTTCTGCCATTCAACTCCGCGCATTCAAAACTCGTAAAGAGAGGCATAGCGCGGTTGTGCCTTAAGAACTCTCTTACGAAGTCATGCTTCCATTCCATCCAAAGGAGCTTTGATGGGCAAGTGTCGCGATTAAAATGCGCAGGTTATCCACCAACCTTGTTAACATCAGTGGCGGAAGGACTTTTCAGAGAATTTAAGCATGATGAACGATTTAAGAATAGTCATCGGGACAGGGCAAAAAGACCAGTGATTGTGCCATATCTCCATCATTTTTCTCATGGCCTCAAGAAAATAGCAAACAAAGTAAGCACGGACGTTATTTTCTCCGCTCCGAACAAGCTCTACAGCCTGTGCAAGAGGGTAAACACTCCTTCAAGGACACCGACGTCCTGCACAACGAATCACAAAAATAAGTTCGTTCGATGTACTGAAAATGTGGTCTACTCCTTCCCCTGTCCTGTGGAAGAACATATATTGGACAGACGGGTAGGTGTTTAAACCACCGCCTTAGAGAACACAACTTGGCCACCATCAACAAGAACTCGGGACATGTTGGCTACACATTCGGGACTGTGGGTGCACAGCGGAACTTGACAAGTGTGTGGTGTTGGCAAGGAGCCGAGACCAGCTCACAAGGGAAATAATAGAAGCGGAGAACATTGCCAGGCAAAACGGCAGGTGTATTAGCAAGCCATCTATAGCGCTGTCACAAAAAGAGCTGGATTACCTAGCTTTGCATCATTGATCTACAGTAATTTTTAATTTTTAATTTTAATTTCTAGCTTAAAACCTTTACAGTTAACCTTCAGCAAAGAAAGAAAAGATGAGGCCTAGGGTATGCATTAGACGTGAAAGAAGAGAAAAAGGCGGGAATATACAAAGAGTTGAAGTCAGCGCTGTGTAAGTGTCCCTTTCTTTCTTTTGGTGTGACTGTGAACGTTAGTGTTTGTTACGGGTGCGCTGTGTCCTCGTGCGTCAGGAGTTGTATTTCCCTGAAAAAGCACCAGAAAAAAAAACTTTATGTAAAGTGCAAGTACATGCTCAAAAAATGTACTTCACGTAAAGCAGACTAGTTTTCTAAATTAAACTGCTCCCCAACACTGATAGTAATGCACTCATCGTGAGGTCGAACAAACTCTGTAAAATTTTAGTATTTGTAAGCACCCTCTCTTAATAAAATAAAAAAAACGCTGATGACGTGTTTGCGTTATGTCGCGTAATGTACCGGAAACAACAAACTGTGCAAGTGATTTCAGCGACCAATATTTGATAATTAAATACTGAAGTAAGCTAACAAAGGGTGCAATACTGTCGTTTCTTCTTCCGCAGGAGCAAAGTTGTACGACGCGTACAACACGCAGGTGATATCGATCATAACCATGGTGGCGTCCTTCGCCACAGTGTTCATGATCCCCTCAGCGGACACCTCGCACTGGCGCACGTCATGGTGTTTGTCTGCGGTATGGGCTTCGGCGCCTTTGACACAGGTTGGCTCACTGGTATTTTTTCCTGTTTACTTTGAAATCATCCGTTATTTAATAGTTGTTACCGCCAAGATGTATCGGGTGTGATTTTACTATTCGTATTTCGTTTAGTGGGCCAAAAGAAAGAGGTAGAAAGTCAGAAGCCTGATTTTCGGTACGAACATTTGAAAGTATAGCGAACTATTTCGTACCTCCTTCCTTCGAAAGCTCTCCGCCCTTACACTGTTAAACACCCGCGGTGCCCAAAGCACGTCAGTCGCCCCCAGCTCACGCACTGGTCAGATCGTTCCGATTACTGCGATATCGATACCCGATACTCCGTGGCCGCCTTGGCGCATACCATGTATTGTTATTGGATATCGTTATCGGGGGTATCGGAGGTATTCGAACTATCTACGAAAACTCTCTAATGATGGGGCAGCAAAAACACCATGTAAGGGAGTTCATTCTCCAAGAATGCGATTTCAAAGGAAGAAGGTTTACACCCTTGGAGTGTAATCCTCCTTCAAACAACCCACCAAGTGTTGAAATGGAGTAAAACAAAGGCCCAATAAGGGCGCAGTACCACTAATTATATACCATACTGGAACCGCTTTAGGGGAAGTTCTTAGAAGACAGCGTCGAATAACTATTGCCAAGAGTAACCCCAGAAACGTGATTCTTGTGGGTCCTTCTTGCTTTATGTGTGGTGTGTCTTCAACATGTAAGTTGTAATGATATGTAGGAAGTGCAGCCATGGAGAACTCGCGAGACATGTCTAGCTACAGTGCATTCATCTTACACACATGCGCTTTTGCCCGAGTGATGACATATCAACCATTTTTGTGGAAGATCGCCATCAGCGCGCGCTGAGCAGCTATGCTCTCAGCTATGGTCGCTAGTCGCATACCCTCTATATGTACTGGTGTCCATAATAACGAGACGAAAATGCCTGTATTTACCCAATTCGTTCCCAAAATAGTCATTCATAGTCCGGTTTGCGGGTTTCATAGTAACGGGGCAGAATCGCATGGCTAAAAATCGGTACTCAAAAAATTTTGTCCATAATGCCGAGTGTCCATATTAACGGTGTACAAATTTACGAGACATGACTGTACCTAGCTTTTTCTTAGAGCGCAGCTCTAAAAGAAAAGAAAATTGACGTCGCGTGACCTCAAAACCAATTCAGTTTTACCGCTAAATTTAGCGGGAAAAATGACATCATATAACTTGGTGTCAGAACACTTATGAACAAATTCAGTCTTTCCGCTAGATTTAGCGGGAGATTTTACGTCACGTGACCTCAACAGCAATTCAACTCCCTGCTATATTTAGCGGGAAAATTGACGTCACGTGACCTCAACAATAATTCAGTTTCTTCGCTAAATTTTGCGGAGAAAATGACGTCATATGACTTGGTGTCACCTCACCTATGAAAAAATTCAGTTTCTCCGCTAGATTTAGCGGGAAGATTGACGTCACGTGACCTCAAGAGCAACTGGTCAGCAGTGACCTCTACAGAGCGGAATTGAATTGCTGTTGAGGTCACGTGGCGTCAATTTTTCAGCTAAATTTAGGTGGGAAACTGTGGAAGGAGGGAAGGTATAGAGGAGGAGGAGGGAAGGTGGGAGGAGGAGGAGGAAAGGAGGAGGAAGTAAGGAGGAGAAGTAGGTGAGAGGTGGACAGGAGGAGAGTGGAAGGAGGAGGGAGAGGGGAGAGGAGGAAAGAAGGATGAGGAGGAGGAAACGATAGGAGGGGGAGAACATGGGGAGGAGGAGGGGCATACTCTCCCCTCCGTACCCTCCCCTTCCTCCTCCTCAAGAGATGTGCTTTAATTTCGCAGTTACAGAGATTTGAAAACGTCTTTCATTTTATTCTTCTTCGCTTCGCTTCGCCCGTGGGGACAAACTAAAGATTTAAAACGTTTTCGCGTGCACAAGACAAGAAGTATGTTTGGGTCGTCGCATTTCCTTGATATTTTCGTTGATATACGGGGCTTTCTTTTGAGGATCCTGAATTTTTAGAAAAGGACCTCGGGGTAGGATTTACTTAGCCCTAGGGTTGGTGACCATGAAAGGGGGAGGGCACTAGAAAAAATAACGCTGGTTAATCAATTAACTAGTTATTTATTAAAATAATTAATTAATTTTCACAATTTTTGTATTGGGGGCGTAGTGTAGGTAGAACATTTTCGCTCGACTCCTTATGGCCTAGCCATGACGGGAAATTGGGATGAAAAGATTCTTAGCTGGCCTTACAAACCAAAACAAATCGTGCAAAGAGCACCCATGGCGTCGATTCCTCTATCTTGCACTGGCTCCGCAACCAACGTCTCCGCGCCGCAGGTGACATCAGCAGTGCTACGCAAGCGCCGAACGAAGAAGTCCAAATGTTTGAGCACGTATTTTTTGCAGTGTTTTAATGTTCTCACGGCATTTTCTTCAACCCTCATATAGTTTAAAATTGTTTCTTGCAACAAATATAATGATATGTCTTGCAGGAGCCAACGTCTGGATCATCAGGATGTGGACCAAAAACAGCAGCCCCGCCTTGCAGGTGTTCCACTTAGCTTTCGCCCTTGGCTGTCTTGTGGCTCCCCTGATAGCCACGCCCTTCCTATCCACGCTTCCAACGACGGACTATGAAGCCATTGCAGAACCCCTCATCGCGTTCAACAAAACCTCCTTCCTCCAAAGCCATGACAACCACGCCATCCTTAACAACACCCAGAGCTCGAGTCACATAGAATCGACAATCCAATACGCTTTCGGCATCGCCAGTGGCTTCTACCTCCTCCCCATAATTTCTATGATCGTGCTATACTGCATCGACGGCAGCGACTCCAAGCCACCAAAGCAGAGCTTTTTGGAAGACGCGCTGCACCAGAAAGAAGCTGCGAAGGACATCCGCTTCAAGAGGATCCTTTTGACCTTGCTGTCCATGTACCTCTGCCTCTACGTCGCGCAGGAGTGCACTGTGGCGCAGATGATTACAGCGTACGCGGTCAAGTGCGACCTCCATCTGTCCAAGACAACCGCGGCCCGAGTAGCTGCCGTTTACTTCTTATCCTTCGCGGGCTGCCGGATGGGCTCTTCGCTGCTAGCCATCAGGGTGACGCCATTCCAGATGCTTCTAGGGTCGCACGTCGTCTTGGTCGGTACGGCGACCGTCTTTGTGCTATGGGGCAACTCGTCCAAGGCGGTACTTTGGGCGAGTTCGGCGCTTCTGGGGTTGGGGCAAGGACCAATCTACGGCGTCATTGTCGCTTGGACGGCAAACTACATGGACATTAGCAACGGTATGATGGCACTGGTCATCGTGGCGTCCAGTTTGGGAGCGCTTTCACCACCGTTGTTCGTCGGGCCATTCCTGGATTACGATCCTCCGGTCTTCCTGTATGTCTGCTTCGTGACAGTGGTGATGGCGGTTGTTGTGTTTCTGGTGATGTTGATGTTCGTCAGGAAACGACCCATGCTGAGAAGCGTCGAGGAGAAGCTCGGAAATGTGAATTCCATGAAAGCCGATGATGTTGTTTCATCTGAAGTAAAGAGTGTTGATATGTAAGGTTACTGTGGCGATGAACACTAAGTGTCATGTTTAAGTCTTAGTCACTTATTCGCAACTCCAACTCCCAATAGATGGCAGGGCGGTAGTCCTAAGGTGGCGCCATATACGCGGATATATACTCCAGGGTTTCTCGTGCCCATACTAGCCGACGCTGTTCAGTGTGGTAAAGTTAATTTATTAGGCTACAAATACAAAGCGGTCAGGGCAGGAGCATATCACAGGTGACGGCGATGTCGATGTGCGTTAAGAAAATGAGCACCATAATGAAGTAAAGAAAACCTTGAGGCTAGGGACATACATTTTGAAAGTTTCGAAGCGGAACGCAACAATTCCAACAACAACGCACACGCTTTTTCTTTTTTTCTTTTTGTTAAAGTTGCATGATTTGCGAAAACGCCGACCTTAACCACGCGGCGGGCTGGAGTTGTTAGCATTTTCGGCTTTTCATGTTTTGCTATTTTGGCCGTGAGCCTTACCGGCATAACTCTACTATAGACCTTTCGTAAAACTTTTTTTTCTGCCGGTGCCACTTTCAGCGTTCGGACGTCTTGCGCGTGCTTTACTGGCCTTCCGAAGCGGCAAACAGGTAAGCTGGGCTGTGGAGATGGCAGATGGGGCTGTGAATGTCTAAACATTATAACGATGTATAGTTACTGGCAGGATAAGAACGGCAGAACGTTTCTTTCCGAGGACCAGCCCCCAGCAGGGGTCCGTTGCCCTCCTCTGTGCTTTGGCTGCGCATGCGCTCCCGAAACTCACGAGACGCTCAAGCGTTTTTAAAGGTAGGAAGCTCGTGCTGGGGGCGGGACAACTGAAAGACCTCCTGCCTTTCACATTTTGTTACGAATTATAGTCACTATTTTAGGCCTTGCCATGTTGATCTGAAAGGAACCTCTCATTTAACTGATATAAGTTTATATCTGCAATTACACGGGACTTTTTTCGCCTTGTATTTGGACCTGGTTTGTATTTGTTGTATGTCAATCCAGTATGACGCTGAAGGGTGCACGTTAGCCTTCAAGCCCTTAAAAAGTAAGTGCATATTACCATACCCTAGCTGGTACGCTTATATAAATTTTGTTTTTACCATTAAAAAAACAACATCGCATGTGCACTGCCTCGTTTCTTTCCCGAGGTATGAAGCGTCCTCCCAATATCACACAAAAGATTATATTCAAGAAAAACGCCATTTTATAAATATTGCGACGCTAACACTCGCGGGAATCACCTGATATTCGAATTAAGCAAGTACCGAACATCATGCTAACACAATAACATTAAATGATAAAATGTTATTAAAACCGGAACCTCCTGGTACTCACAGACGCGCTGCGGGCAATATTTTTAAGCGAGCTTTTTAGGGGTTCTGAAGAAGTGCTCTTAGCAGAATGTTGACTGCCAATCTGGTCTATTTGGTGACGTTGACAATGTGGCGTCATTTATTTAAAAATATAAGTTCAAGCCATCTCAGTTAACTACAATGTAAGAACATGAAAAGCACCTTCCATAAAAAATTTAACGTACTTCCCTCTCCCTCCTAAGTTTAGAAATTACTCAGCCGAAATGTAGAAATTACTCAGTTTCTACTGGCCACAAAAGTGACGGCCAATAGATGTAGCAATATGCAACACAGGTTCACTGTTTCAAGAATAGCAAGAGAGCCTGGAACTAAGCCAAGTTGTTAACATCTGATTTGGAGTAGTAAATATTTCATGAAATATAATGTTAAACAAGGAAATCCTGTCACCATCCTGTCAGACAAATAAAAACAACTCCTCCAGGGAGGCGTTTGCAAGCAAGAGATCACTTGCTTGGTAGTGTACGGAAAAGTCAAGTTTCACAAACATAAAAGGGTGCACTCACTATAAGGAGGGTGCATGCTCGACATTTTACGGTCGTATGCAGTCGTTTCTTGTTTATCTGAACATATTTCACACACTCTGGACAAAATGTATTCAGTTGTGCAGTTCTAAAGGATGCTAAAGCCCAGTGTAAAACCAGCGAAGGGGGAATCCCATCCTTCCTTCAATAGGGATTATATCCCGGACCTGAAAGATTTGATTGAGGATAAGGGAAGACTGCCAGAGGGAGTGCATAAAAGATTTCCGAGGCAAAAAAACTATTTTATGTTGGGCTTTGGGCATATGGGATTACCAAAGGAAACCTTTTGTTATTGGAGGAAATCTTTCTCATCAAGTTAGTGCAATCCAACTATAGAACCACATTAATATATTTTTCAGCAGGCTGGGAAAAACAATTGTTTGATCCTGGAAATCCTAACTGGTAGTAATTTAGGAGTGCTAATTGCTTTATTTTTCTACTGCAGATGAAAGGATGATTTCATGCTGCTGGTTATAGGCCTGAAGAATTCTCACCTGGTAAAACAAAAATGTTAGGAATAGCTGCTCGGTGCTTAGATGTCCTTTTGCTTCCAGCCGCAACCTCTTTTCACTTTTTCAGTAGCTATTAACGGCTACACACGTTTTTACAGTCTCCATTGCTAAAATTGTGTTTGTGAGCTGTTGCTTTGCCATCGGTTTTAACCTTCACACACGTGTGACTTTTGACTTTGTCAGATGCTTTGGAAAGCTTGGCGATGATGTCTAAGCCATTTTGTGGGAAAGGGGGAAGAAGTTTGGAAATTTTTAGGACTTGGACATCACTCTAAAAAAGTTCATGAGAGGGAGAATGTAGTCTTGTGTTTATGCTATGGCGGCGCGCTCGCTGGCGTGCCACGTTCGCGTGGGGCGGGCTCGCGCGTTAAGCTGGATATTTGAAAATTCAGCAGTTCCGTTTCCGTCTCCGGCCCGGTCTGACGTGTTGTTCTTTCCTCGGTGTGTCCGCTTGGTTCCGGGCCACCAGCTTCTCATTGTCCCTCGCGCCACGCCATGTAACCCTTCCCATTTCCTCACAGGCCTTTCGAGGCTCTCTCCTTTTCTGAGCTTTGCAACGTCCTTACTCACACTTTCATAGTGGCCATTCGTGACCACTACTGTAAGAAATGGCGAAAGCAAACGTACCAAGGAGAACATTAATACCTGCGTTCCTATGAGAAATCGGCGTGACTGACGCTTTTGAACATAAAAGCCGGGAAAACGTAAAAGCTGGGAGGGTATAAAGTGCTTCTGCCCTGTTTTGCTGCAACAATGCTGGGTTTCCTTGGCCGCCATTCAGACGAAAGTGTTCTTCGGGATCGAAAATGTCATTAGCCCTGCGAGATGTCCTCCGGGCCAATTGACCGAGAAAGACTTGTTGTGAAGTCAGATACACAGTGCAGTGCTGGTGGATGTTCTGCTGCATCTCGCGGCTTTCTCTGGCTTCGTCGCCAAAACGAACATTGTCACATTTACTAGCCCCGATTCAACAATTTTATGGTGGTTTTTAGACCAATCAATTGCCAAGTGCACTTTTTTCTCCAAAATAAGTCCTGATCCAACAGCCTCCTGAACCTGTCCTTCGGCGCTTAAATAAAGCACCATTAGAGAGCGAAACAACTAGAACAATGTATCGTCCGGTAACATGTCACGAAGGCTCTCCTGTATCTAAGGTTTGAGTTCTATCCTGAACTCTCATGAGAATGTCTAAAAGAGGCATTTGGAGCGAATTAATTACATTGGAAACTGCAACACAGCGGCATGTGATAACAATAACTGTTAAAAGAAAGGAGTAAGATGTAGGTTGCGATTACTATTTTGAGTCATATTTCCGATTGTTCTTGAACGAAACCCTAATTTAGTTAAGCATGCCTGCAGATTTTTGAATACAGGAGGAGCTGGCAAGTTTTGGCAAAAAATACCTGGAAAGGATTTATTAACGGTTTTGTCTAATACTGGTTCTGCTCCAGATGCTTGGTTTCGTAGAATTAATTTGGTCTGAATTGCCAATGCTGGTCTTTGACAAAACGAAATGAAGTTGCCATGACTAAGTGCCACCACCATTCTTTATGTTTTTTGCTTGCTTGTGAGTGTCTTATGTGCAACCAGCCTAAAGATTAGGAAATGGTATAAGGGAGTTTGGGAATGTTTCACATGTATAGTGCTTTTAACTATGTGCAAGGTGTTCAAAACTCAGAGATTGTTATGTCAAATGTACTCAATAAGTTGTATGATAATGGTTTAGGACATGTGCACTTGGTTGTTCGTTGGTTTGGAGCTAGTGATCCAAACAAGTTGTCTAGGTGGGAATAACTATAAACGGCCGTTATTTTATGTTTTCTGGTCCCGAGAGCGTCATTTGTGGTCTCTAAAGTAACCTAAATGGCAAGACCTCGAAGATTTAGCACAAGCCCGAGACGTATAGCTTGTCTGAACGCATGCTTGTTGTATTTCGTACTTGAGCCTTTCTGTTAGCGTTTCGAGGGGTATGGACTAGCCGGTGCTGGGAATCTCGACGCTGCGAAAGCTCGGGGATCTTGCTTGTGTACGAATCAGCAAGCTGTAGACACCAGTAAGTATGCATACATCGAGCTCGCGCCTCTACATTAGTTTGGTTGATCAGGAAGTTTGTCTGTTTCGATGCGTCCATAGACGAAATGTAGCTTTTGGCAGTACTGTTTTCTTAATACGCCTGGTACACGAGGTAAAACTCGGAGGCGCCATTGAAAAGCTCCATTTGAACACACTTCTCATCGCTTATTTGTACTGCCCGCAGCACTGCCCGAAGTCGTGAAGTCCCCAGCCGCTTGCATTTCACTAATTCAACATCGCGTATGCGCATAAAGTTATCCTGCAATCATATAGGCACATTCGCACATACAAACCGTTTAAGAAAGCAAAAAGTAGAACACTTGTGTAAAGATTGTCGTACCATTCGGTGGAAGTGCGCCGGACGGGAATGAACCCCGGTGCGCCAAACAGACGAAATTATTCAAAGCGCGTTTGACGGTTGCTAATGGCCATAATATTTGTTATGTGTTTGCTTTCTTCCTCACTGAGTATGCCGAGATAATTTCCAGACACACCGTTCAGGCACAGATCTTGGGCGTCAGTAAAGGTCGTCCAAAAGCTTTAATGAGGAGTAGGGGACGCTTGTTAGGGCCTCCGTCGTAGCTAGCCGATCTCAGCGTTTGCGAAAACTTAATCTTATATCAGCATAAAATTTGAGTGTGAGATATGTGATGACACGAGGAAGACATCATAGTAACTTTTGTTGCAGTAGTGGGGTCGGATTTATTGCGTTTCCATAAAAGTTAATGCGCCAACGCTGGCTCAACTTTGATACTCCTGTGAGGATGCGGCTTGCTTTTCGCCCAATGAAGTAACAAGAAGCGGACGTTTGGCAAACAAAATACGTGTAGGGCTCAAGGTGACCAAATTTCAGTTGTAGTTCACTAATACTAGACGGTATTACTGACACGAGCTCAAAGATGCACTCGTTGGGGTGAGGTGACTAAGCTACATTACTACGTTTGCATACGAACGCACAATATCGGTGTTTCGGGAACCAAAGAAAATGCCCCGGACTTCGTTTTTGTATCGCTCGATAATGAGTGTATTGTACGTTCGTGAAAAGTCAGATCGTCGAAAACGCAAGCAGCGCGTTCGGTCGCTGCGTGATAGTGTGAGATGAAGCTGCTCAGTCGAAACCGAAACTGAGTGGCCAACTAGTTCCCCAGAGTGCACTGCGTGGTATTTCGCCGCGATGGGGCGCGTCGGTTTTGGAAGAAGTCTATTCCGCCAGCTCCCAGTGAAGTGCCCCAGATTGAGGTGACTTTCGGCATTGATGCCAATAAGGTTGTCCACCGTGTCTGCACGACATGAGGACAACGGCAAGGAGCAACATATTGTGATCCAGTCATCGGGCGGCTGAGCCAAAAATAATTTAAGAACATGATTAAGAACGTTAAGAGTGATGCTCGAGAAAACCGGCAGAAGAAAAGAGCGTGGAGGCAGTGATCCAGGCTTCGACACAGGACACAGAGTCAAGGATGAACGAATTCAAGGATCAGTTACCCGCTGAAGTGGTGAGCGACATTTCTCTAATGGGCGCGATCTCATATTAACAACTTTCTATTCTGTTTTTGTTTTTATTGCTCTAAGCTGAAAGAAAAATCATCAAAGCGCGAGGAATTTTGACTAATAGGAGAATAAATCTCCAGAGTCGATAAACCAGGCAACCACTGACCTGCAACAGACTTCCTTGAAGCTCGTTGGAATTACCTACAAGAAGTTCAGATATACGGATGGACTTTTATGTTAGCGTAAAATCCCTTGGAAGCATAAAAGTATACGTGCGTAGCACGCTCTCATACTTCGTAACCCTTACAGGCAGTCGAGGCGTACTATTACCACTATATTCTGAGCAATGATATAGTATTTTTGTCTCCTAATAAACACCCGTAATATTTTCTGAGCTCTGCTTCTAATTTTAGACTAAAATAAAACCCAAATGATCCCTATGCACACTTTCTGTACAATTCAACATCCGTAACTGAATACAGGTGAAGCAGAAGAGAGCGGGAAGGAAAAAATTGGTGTCAAAAATCACACTAATAGTTTCCTTCTTGTGGGTGGACAGATCGTCCGAACTAATACTAATGCCAAACCAACTCTTCCTGCCACAAAGAAAGAGCGGAGTCTTGGTACAGACCACAACTTCTTGCATATTTGTCTAGAATTTGAGTATATACGGTGCTGTAACCATGCGCGCTCCATTGACTATGCATTTCCTTTACAGCCAAGTTGATGAATTCATCTCCCACATTTATAAAGAACTCCATAGAAATTTTATCTTTGTGAATGAGGAGTCGCATGACCTTGCCCTTTGTGACTTCCACAAGAGATCTGTGGAAGTCGAATCGTCTATTATACTTGTCTATGGCAGTTCTAGTTGTCAGTACAATTTATTGTGTTATTATATTTTGATTGTTTCTGGTATCTTCTTCGGTCCTGCAGATGGCAACCAAGAGGGCAAGTTCAGAATCATCAGGAAGTTGTGACAGTAGCGGCACGTACGATAATGCCGAAAAGAAGAAAGAAAACGACTAAGCATTGCTATAGTTCCATATTAGCACCGGCAAGCCCGCTTGAGTGTAGAGACTTCTCATCTAATAGGACAGCGTATGGATAGCCTACTCTCGTCCATGGATATTGTTAAGTCTACTCTTCCCAAGAAAAATTTAGCAGTGGCAACTGCAAGTTAAGAATGGTGCACATGCAGAACATCTTTTTTTTATAATTGAGCAGGTTACTGTCATTATCTTTGGGTGATGTGGTGATTGCCTTGTAACGTTCCCGTTTCTGCTCCATGCCTTCAGTTCTACAGTAAAAAATTAGTGTCTGTTTCATTATGCTGTCTCTTGTTGGTTTTTCGTCATAATTCTACGTTCCGTACAAGAGCTTGTTTAAACAGGCGCACGAACAGAATGTAAAATGTAAAATTCAGACAGTTGAGTAGAAATTACTGACGGCAATTGTCGTCAGCAATCTCTATTCAACTGGCTTAAATTTCAGTTGTGTCTCATTGTAGGATTTAGGTATGTATGAATGTTCATTCAGTAATTTTTCACAAACCTTAGGGCGAAAGCAAATCGCTGGAAAACCTCTTGGCACCCAGCTAGCGGTCTTTGTCAAAGTGTGCATTGCCAACCCAGAAACATGGCTGTGATAAACAGTGGTTGCAC
This sequence comes from Ixodes ricinus, assembly GCA_037355805.1. Classification (NCBI taxonomy): domain Eukaryota; kingdom Metazoa; phylum Arthropoda; class Arachnida; order Ixodida; family Ixodidae; genus Ixodes; species Ixodes ricinus. The sequence goes on along the minus strand of JAZHYW010047559.1, from coordinate 7,761 downwards.
GAGTCAGCAAAATAACACCTGACTGCTTGTTCTGGTCATGGAGTTGACCCGGTTGTTCGATGTTGCGTTTTTCAGTGACACAGGAAACTTAAAATACACTTCTCAAGTTCAGAAAACGCAACATCCAATTAGCCAGGTCAACTCATGACCAAGATAAGCTGATCAAGTGATTATTTGCTGACTCATGCAATATGACTATCTAGCATATTTCTGGGTTGGTAATGCACACTTTGACAAAGACCATAGCTGGAAATTGCCAAATTTTCCAACGATTTAAGAACTGTGAGAATTACTGAATGAACATTCATACATACCTAAAATCCTACAATGAAACAATCAAAATTTAAACAGTTGAATAGAGATTGCTGACGACAATTGCCGTCAATAATTTCTGCCAACTGTCTGAATTTTACGATTTTACATTCTGTTCTTATGTTTGAAATAACTGTACTTGGGGCAATAGAATTATGACGAAAAATGAAAACAGCATAATGAAACAGACACTAATTTCTTTACTCGCCAAACTGAGGCATAGAGCAGAACGATACAAAACAGTACCACATCACCAAAGATAATGACAACCTGTAGTCAGATGTTCTGCATAATGCACCATTCTTGCAGTTGCCACTGCTAAATTTTTCTTAGGGAAAAATTTAGACTAACAATATCCATGTATGAAGTAAACTATCCATGCATATTAGAGAGTCTCTACACTCAAGCGGAGCAGTACCTAATATGGGACTATAGCAATACTAGTCGTTTTTCTTTTCTCTTTCAGCATTATCGCTGCGATATCCGCTATATCACAACTCCTGATGATTCTAGACTGCCGCTGGTACCATCTGCAGAACCGAAGAGATACCAGAGCAATCAAATATAATAGCAATAAATTGTACTGACAACTAGAACTGCCATATAGTATAATAATGATTCGACTTCACAGATCGCTGTGGAAGTCACAAGAAACAGATCATGCTGACTCCTCATTCACAAGATAAAAGATTTCTATGGAAGTTCTTTATAAATGTGGGAGATAATTCATCAGCAACCAATGCATAGTCCATATTGCATGAAACACAGCAAATTCTAGACAAATATGCAAGTGTGGTCTATACCAAACTCCACTCTTCCCCAGTGGCAGAATTTGGTTTAGCATTATATTAGTTGAACTGATCTAATCCTGTGAAACTATTAGTGTGATTTTAACCAACCACATTCCCCTTCACCTATGACAATTCAGTACGAGATGTTGGAAATTGTAATGTGCATAGAGATCATTTGGATTTTATTACAATCTAGAGTAGAGCAGGCTCAGAAGAATATTGCGGTGTTTATTAGGAGACAAGAAAATACTATATCATTGTAAGAATATAGTGGTAATAATACGCCTCAGCTTCTCTAGCAAATTTTTGAGAAATGTAGGCGATGCTTGCAGCTGTCTTTATGCTCAAGTTTTACGCTAACAGGGTATCCATCCGTATATCTGAGCTTCTTATGGAGAGCAATTCCAATGAGCTTGAAAGTCTGTGCAGCCAGTGAACTATACAATTTGACTTCTGGAAATTTATTCTCCCTATGCAAAATTCCTTTTGTGATTTTTTTTCTTTCAGCTTAGAGCAATAAAAGAATAGAAAGTTGACTGAATCGCGCCCATTAGAAAATGTCGCTCTGGCAGGTAACTGTTATCCTTGAACCGTTCATCTGTAACCGAAACCTGGATCACTGCCTCCCTTGCCGGTTTTCTCGATTATCACTGCCGCGTTCTTGTCATGTTGCTTAAATTATTTTGGCTCAACCACTACAGATCACAATATGTTGCTCTACCGCCGTTGTCCTCATGTCGTGGTGCAGACAGGTGGGCTGTATTGGCATCAATGCCGGGAATCACCTCAGTCTGGGCCGCTCTTTGGCGCTTCTTCAAGAACCGACGCGCCCCATCGCAACTGGCTCTTCGCAGTGCCTCTGGGCTGGTAACACCAGTTTCTCATCTCACGCTATCACGCGCGCTGCCCGTTTCGGCGATCTGGCTTTTCGCAGGTGTACAATGCACTCGTTATCGAGCGATAAGCAGTCCAGACATTTCTTTGGTTCCCGAAACACCGGATATGCGTTCGTATGCAGGCGTATTGAGCTAGTCTCGCTACAGGCTCGTGTCAGTAATACCGTCTGAGTATTAGTGAACTACAACTGAAATTTGGTCACCTACGCATATTTTGTTGCAAACGTCGCTCTTATTGCATTAGGCGAAAAGCAAGCGCATCCTCTACTGGGATATCCAAAGGGTGAGCCAGCGTTGGCGCGTGCTTTAATGGAGAGCACGCAATAAGTCGACTACCTGCACAGAGATTGCCGTAATATACGTGTCATCACATATCTCACCTCCAAATTACATGCTGATATAAGATTAAGTTTTCGCGAACGCTGAATCGGCTAGCTGACAATAACGTCTTCTCCTCATTAAAGCACGCAGACGACCTTTGCGCCTGAACAGTAATCTGAAATTATCTCGGCATGCCTCGAAATGAAAGAGAAACGAAACGCATAACAAATATTATGGCCATTGTAACCGTCAGCGCAGATAATTCGTTCGTTCCGTCAGCGCAGTACGACAATCTTGCACAGAATGTTCACTGCTCTTAAAACGGTTTGTATCGCGAATGTGCTATATGTCTGCAGGATAACATGCGTATACGCGATGTTAATTATTATTGATGCAGCGGTGAGACTTCACGAATTCAGCGAATACTGCAATACAAATAAACGATGAGTAATGTTCAAATAGGCTTTTCAATAGCCTCGAGATTTCGCGTGCTCCGAAACATGTAGAAAGGCAATGTGCCAAAGTACGACAAATCTATGAACGCAGAACGAAACAAACTTCGATCAACCAAACTAATGTAAAGGCGCGAGCTCGATGTATGCATACTTGCTAGTGTCTACAGCCTGTTGACTAAATTACGCAAGCAAGATCCCCGAGCTTGCGACGTCAGATTCCAGCACTGGCTAGTCCACATGCCTCAGGCGCTAACAGAAAGGCTCAAGTATAATACAACAACATGCGTTCAGACAAGCTATACGTCTCGGAGCTTGAAAATCTTCAGTGCTGCACCATTTAGAATTTACTTTAGAGACAAAAATGACGCTCTCAAGACCAGAAAAACATAAAATAACAGCCTGGGTCCCGCTCTGTGTATAATCTCTTGTCGATCAGGCGAAAACCACAACCAATTTACGCGCCGTGTTATGCGAGACTATAGATGTCTATTCCCACCTAGATGCTTGTTTGAATTTACTGAAACCAGACAACAGTTCACATGTCTAAAACCACATTATCATACAACTATTGAGTACATTTGACATAACAAACTTTGACTTTGATAAAGCTACTTATAATTGAAGCACTATACAAGTGGGTATTCCCAAACTCCCTTATACCCTTCTATTAGGCTGGTTTTACATAAGACATTCACAAGCAAGCAAAAAGCATAAAGAAATGTTGAAATTTCTTGAATCGCCAGCATTAATTCAGACCACGAAACCAAGCATCTGGAGCAGAACCAATTTTAGAAAAAAAACGTTAATAAATCCACCGAACAACTTGCCAAACTGCAGCTCCTCCTCAATTCAAAAATCTGCGAAATCACTAGGGTTCGTTCCAGAACAATCGGAAATGACTCAAAACTAATCACAACTACATCTTATAACTCTTTGTAGTTGTGATTATCGCATGCCACTGTGTTGCAGTTTCCAATGTAATTCGCTCCAAAAGCCCTCTTTAGATTTCTCATGAAGTTCAGGATAAATTTCGTACAGGAGCCTTTCGTGATATTTTAGTTGTCCTAGTTTGTTTCGTTCTCTAATGGTGCTTCTGGCCCCAAGCGCCGGAAAATTAGGTTCAGGAGGCCTGTTGGATCAAGACTTCGAGAAAAAGTGCACTTAATAAATGATTGGTCTAAAAACCACCATAAAAACCGAATCCGGGGCTGCTAAATGTGACGATGATTCGTTTGGCGACGAAGAAACCGAAGCCGTAACAGCAGAACATCCGCAGCTGCGCTGTCGATGCAACAAATCTCTCGGCACCCCGGAAAATTCACGGAGATAATGAACACTTTCGTTTGAATGGCGGCCAGAAACCCGGCGTATTGCAGCAAAACAGAGGCAGAAACGCCGCCGAACACACCACAGCCTATGATTTAAAGCGTCAGTGCGCCATTCTCATAGAACGCAGTGTCAACCAGCAATGCGAACGCTCGCGTGCAGATAGCCACTATAATGAGTGGACGTTGCAAAGCTCAATGAGAGAGCCTCAATAGGAAGGTTATGGCGTGGCGGGACAATGTGGCAGAGCCGTGAACCGCACCGAGGAAAAACAACACCTCGAACAGGCGACCGAGTACTACAATTTTCAACTCTCCAACGCAGCGCGAGAGCCATACGCGAACGTGGCGCGCCAGTGACGACAACATCTGCTGCTATAAACACAGACTACATTCACTCCCATGAGCTTTAAATCCAAGTCCTAAAGTTTCAAATTTCTTTACTCCCCGCAAATAACTTAGGTATCATCGCCAAGCTCCAAAGCATCTGACAAAGTCAAAAGTCACACGTATAACAAGTTAAAAACCGTGTGCTGCTGCTCACAAACACAATTTTAGCAATGGAAGCAGCAAGCTACTGAAAGTGAAAATTTGCGACAAACAAAGGACATCAGCTATTCTAACATTTTACCAGGTGAAATTCTTCAGACATGAACCAGCAGCATGAAATCTCTTTTCAATTAAATAACAATTAGCACTCTAAATTCTACCAGTTAGGAATTTCAGGATTAAAACAATTGGTAACCTGCGAAAATATATTATGCATTCCTATAGTTGGATTGCACTAACTTGATCAGCAAGGTAGACAAGGTTTCCGTGGCTTGGCCCCACATATGCCGTAACATAAGATAGTTTTTTTGCCTCAGGGGAAATCTTCCCCTTTCCTCTGGCAGTCTTCAGTAGGCTCAGGTCGGAGAATAATCCTATTGAAAAGGACCTGGTTTTACACAGGGCTTTAGCATCCTTTAAAACTGCGCAACTACAGCCAGAGTGAAATGTTCAGATAAACAGAACGACACCCTGTTCACGTAAATTTCGGCATGCTACACCCTCCTTAAAGTGATGCACTACTATGTTTACAATGAGCAAACTTTCCATCACTACCAAGCAAATGATCCCTGCTTGCAAACGCCTCCCGAAGAGTATTTATTTATCTGACAGGATGGTGACAGAATTTCCTTGTTTAACATTATAATTTCATGAAATATTCTACTCCAAATCAGATGTTAACAACTTAACCGAATATCTTGCTATTCTTGAAAGTGAACCTGTGGTACACTCTTCCATCAATGGCCGTCACTTTTGTGGGCAGTAAGAACTGAGTAATTTCTACATTTCAGCTGAAATGAAATTTCGGAGGAGAAGTACGTTAAATTTTTATGGAAAGGTATACACATTAGCTTAACCGAAAACGAATATATTTTTAAAATGGAAATGACGCCATTGTCAACGTCACCAAATAGACAGGTTAGCAGTCAACATTCTGCTAAAACCTTTCTTCAGGACACAAAAAAACTCGCTAAATATTGCCTGCAGCGTCTGTGAAGTACCGAAGGTTGTTTTAATAACATTTTATCATTTAATGTGGCAATGTTAGCATGATGTTGGGTACCTGCTTAACTCTATCAGGTGATTCCCGCGAGTGTTGCTGTCGCAATCTTTATAAGATGGCGTTTTTCTTGAATATAATCTTTGTGTGATATTGGGAGGACGCTTCATACCTCGGAAGAGGCAGGCCCACATGCGATGATGACACAATAGTAAAAATAAATTTTATATAAACGTACCAATAGGAGTATATTATGCCTTACTAAGAGCTTGAAAGGTAGCATTAAACCTACACTCAACGTCATACTGATGACATGCAACAAATACAAACTAGTCTACAAAGACGTATATATTCAGATATAAACTATATCAATTAAATGAAGGTTCAAAACTAAAACTAGTGACTATAGTCGTAACAAAATGTGAAGTTAATCCCACCCCAGCACGACCTACCTTTAAAAACGCTTGAGCATCTCGGCAATAAAGCGCAGAGGAGGCATCGGAACCTGCTGGAATGTCCCTCAATTCTGTATTCTTATCCTGCCAGTAACTTCTCATCGTTATGAATGTTTAGACATTCACAACCCCATCTATCTCCGCAGCTAACCCTGCCTGTTACCTTTCAGAGAAGGCAGTAAGCGCCGTTATCCGGTACTTTAGCTTCAGAAAAAGTTTTGGAATCTATAGTAGAGTTATGCCAGTAAACTCACGGCCAAAATAACAAAGACATGAAAGAAGAAAGTATGCAACAACATCCCGCCGTAGTTAGGTATCGGCATTTCGCAAATCATCTGAAAACAACAAAGAAAAGAAAAATCGTGTGCGTGTATTGTAATTGTTGCGTTCCTTCAGGGAAACTTTCGTCTTATGTCCTAGCCTCAGGTTTTCTTTACTCATTATGGGCTCGATTTCTTTGCTGCATCATTATCATAAATCACCTAGATGCTCTTTCCTGCCCTGACACTGCATATTTGTAGCCTAACTCATTACTTTACCACACTGAACAGCGTCGGCTGTAGGCACGAGAAACCACAGATATATATCCGCGTATGGCGCCGCGCCTGCCCTGCCATCGAACAGAGTTACGAATGAAAGTGACAAGACGCAAACGCCAGACGCGGATTTTCATCACCACGTAGCTGCCGCATATCAGCACTCTTTACTTCAGATGAAACAACATCATCGCTTTCGGTACATTTCCAGCTTCTCCTCGACACTTCTCATGTATTTCCTGGCAGACATCACCAGAGAAACATGCCATCGCAGCTGTTGCTACAAGGAGACCGGAAGGATGTCCAGAATAGCCCGACGGGCTTCTTTGTGTAGCGCTCCCAAGCTAGACGCCACGATGACTAGTGCCATCATACCGTTGCTAATAATCCCATGTAATTTACCATCCCGAAAGCAATGACGCCGTAGATGAGTCGCCTTAACCCCAAATGCAGATGAAGTACCGCTGAACAGTTGCCCCCATAGCTGCAAAGACAGTCGCCATGCCGACAAGGAACGTGCGAACTACAAAACATCTGGGATAACGTCACCCCTGATAACTAGCGCTAGCCCATCCGGCAACCCACAAGAATAAATAGAGCAGCAGCTCATCAGGCCGCATGGAGTCGCACTTGACCGCGTACCCCTGCGCCACAGTACTCCTACCTGGCGCAAGTGACAGCAAGTCAAAGTCCTCTTGAAACGGATCACTCGCAGCTTCTTTACCTGGTGCAGCTTGCGCAAAGCTCTGCTTGTGTAGGTATCGCCGTCGATGCAGTAAACCAACACTGTTGCCGAGTAATAGGAAGAATTAGAGCCACTGGCATGCCAGCTTGACAGATTGTCGATTCTATGACTCGAATCTGGAGGATGGCGTGATGTCATGGCTGGAGAGGAAGGTTTTGATGTGGGGTCTCGCAATGGCTCATGAATCCGTCGTTGAAACGAAGGGCGTGGCTATCAGGGTAAGACAGCCCGGGGCAACTAGAAGTGGGCGCCTGCTTTGAGGCGCTGCTGTCCGCATCCCTGATGTCAGACGTTGGCTCACGCAGGAACATATCATGCCGCGAAAATTTCAAACATATGGTGAAAATGCCGTGAAGAGTGGAGAACATTAAAACAC
>JAZHYW010047558.1:0-17528 GCA_037355805.1 Ixodes ricinus | reverse complement strand
TCTGCTTGGAAACTAGAATCTCAGTGATCAGAAGATACAACCTCATCTCGAAATGTATGAACCAGGCAAACTTTATACTCTCAATGAACTGCTGCTACCTTGAGATTTGTGGAATGGCTTCCTAGTGCAGAAGCTTGTCTCTAGCTTCCTCAGTTGCTCCTGAATGGACTTTCTGGGGATCTTTTCGAGGTTGTGAACATCATGGCGGTTGAGGTAAGTTTCTGCTTGGGTAGGGGGTTGAGGAAGAGTATTCCTCAGCTTGACAGTCCATAGAAGCTTTGTCAGCCGGGATTGTGAATGTTGTGAGGACAGTGACGGTTGCGTTAGCTCATATATTTTTGCCAGAAGTGTACAACTAACTGCCAGGATTGCGACATCCGGCAGCATGACATGCCGGCTCCTGTGGTGTCATTTAAGTTTGTCGCTTAGAGACCACGTTTGGTACATGGGTGGTATAGAACGCTAAACACACCAGTTCGGAGGCGCATTCCAGGCACCATACCGTAGCATCTGCTGCTGAGATGTTCTTATTGCAGTTATAATTTCGGATTCTGTTTCTTTTGTTCTTCAGTGGGAGCTCATGAAGGTGGCACTGTGCACAGAGGGACAAAGTGGCTGACAGTGAGCTGCCCTAAGCAAGCTGCAGGCTCTTGTGACCGTCTCCGAAAGCCTGTGGATGGGCTAACTCACAGACGTGCCTGGACATTTATAAATGGTAAACACAATCTAGACTACCTTTGAATTACGCCTTGGTCCAACGGCTGTAGCTTGGATGTCGTGTTTGGCTGCTAGAATTGAACTGGATTATTGTTAAGCGGCACATGTCACCAAGTAGGCGGCACACGCTGGACGCTTATCCACGAACTCGGCTTCCCAGTCCATGAGCCACCAAAGACCCAGCCAAAGGGATCCCGAGTCACCCATGATTTCATGTTTCGTACGTATATGATGGTTTTATTGTGGCAGTTCTTCATACAATTTGGCATTCTAAACTTTCCCATCACTAAGGATACATTTTTGTGGTGCCATCCGTGTTGGTTTTCAAAAGCTCTGTAATCTGGGCCTTGTTCTGTTAGCTGCCATGAGAACTATGAATCGTTTGCCAGGGATGCTTTCGCCACTGCAGGCACATTTCCTAGGCAAGCCATTTGAACTATTTTCGGCTTCATACTTGGCTTAACTTGATCGTTGAGCCATTGACTTTCTCTTTCGACGCTGGCACTGCCACCACAATAGTCCCATCACATACACTGGCACTACTGGCGTTACAAAGGTACAGCCGTTTGCATCCATCTATCCATCCCTTAGATCGTCTTTTTTCCTATGCCATAGTGGCTATTAAGGTAATCTAGCTATCCACTTGCAGTGAAATTCTTCACATCAAGTAAAAGGAATCTTTCACATTCTTTTAGAACATTCTTCACTTCAAGAGTAAAGAGTGTTTTTCACATTCGTTTAGAAGATTGGTCCCAATACAGGAATGTTGCTTGCCCCGACATCTCTAAACCACCTCTGTAGTGGTTTCTCGATGTCTTAATATGCCGTGCATCGGAATGTGTTCTGTCGCGCTTTTATGTCACACCGTTTCTTGAGTAGTTTACCCAAAGTGCTTTGAAAGACCTTGTGGGCTCCAGTTGCACAAGACGTCTTGTCTCCTTCGCCACATGCCTTATTATTTCTAAGTTTTGTTTCAAATGTCAACTTTGCCCTTTATACATTCACAGCCCTGACAACTGCCACAGAAGTCAACGGTTTTCTTTCTTTTTTCGCTGGTTTCCGTTTTGAGTAAAATGCGCGAGGGCCGAAAGCACAAACTCGGAGGAAGGGAACAACAAAAAAAAAGAAGGTGGAACCCGCACGTGGTGTGGTTGTTGGTGGAACACGGAGCTAGGCTTCAGGGGTTGTTGATGGAACGCGAAGCAAGGCGTCGGCGCATTGGCTGGTGGAACGCCGAGCAAGGCTTCGGGGATTTGGGTGGTCGAACCTCGAGCAAGGCTTCGTCAAGATTGTTGGTGTGCTCCGAGCAAGTCTTCGACAATGTGCGTATGCTTGTGATGTGAGGCGCTGTTCGGCACCTGAAATGCACCCAAGCCACCACCGAGCATCTTGGAATGGACCTTTCCGAGAAGCGTTCTGCGCACGCGCGAGCGCCCGATGCCAAGCGGCGGAAGTTGGCACCAAAAATCGAGGAAATTCGGAAGGAGGCTGTAGATCATGCAAGTAGAAAACGTAATTGCAGCCATGCATATAATTGTAGTCACGCAAAAAAAGAAAGCGGACGGAAAGAACAACTGGGACGTTTAAGTGGACGCCAGGGATGTGCCCCGCCGGGACGGCTCGTTGGGCACGCCCCGCTGCTCAGAGAACGAAGAAACTGGTAGCGCAGCTCCCATTATCGATTGGTAGCGCAGGTAGGTCCCTTCCTCGATTTTTGGATTCGTGCAGCCACCGCCTGGTGCCGTCGGTATGTGAAAAAGGTCCATTGTGATTGGACTCTCCTCCTCCTCCGAACTGTATGGCATCTTTGATTTGGCTTCTGTTCATTTTGTTATGCTTTCGAAGCTTTTGTGTTTTTCTGGCCGCGGTTACGAAGAGTGGAACGCTTGCAAGATATGTTATTTTCCTTTATTTCTTTTCTTACGACTGTGTGTGCGTCCTGTGCACCTTTTCTTTACTTTTGAGTGTCATTATGCGTCCTGTGCACCTTTTCTTTACTTTTCAATGTCATTACTATCAAATAGTGTTCCGCAACGTCAGGCACGACTCACTCTCAATTCCTACCGCCTCTCCGGAAGTCCATCGCCTAGGTGTGGCCCTAGCACCTGGACAGCGGTCCAATTCAAATTACAAGTTCGCTTTGTTTATGGGATCTTTTCCAACCGAACCTGTGAAAAACGTTGTGACAGGTTCGAGTCCTGTCGTGGACGCCAGTTTTTCACAGGTTCGGTTGGAAAAGATGTCATAAACAAACAAAATTATAAGTCCATCACCTAGGTGCTAGGGCCACACCTAGGCGATGGACTTCCTTAGAGGAGGTAGGATTTGTGAGCAAGTCGTGCCTGGCGTTACGGATACACTATCTCAATAGTAATGAAATTCAAAAGTTAAGAAAAGGTGCACGGGACGCACACACAGTTGTAAAAAGAAATAAGGGAATAGAACATACCTTGCAAGCGTTCCGCTCTTCGTAACCGCGGCAAGAAAAACACAAAAGCGTCGAAAGCGTAACAAAGGGAACAGAAGTCAAATCAAAGACGCCATACAGTTCGGAGGAAGAAAGTCCAATCATGGTCCCAAGATGTCAGTGGTGGTCCGGTCCCTTGCGCCGCCAGTCGGAGCCGAGAAGTCGTAGTGGCTTGGGTACTACAGTGCCGAACAGCGCTCACTCACAAGCACAAGCACATCCTCGAAGGCTTGCTCGGGGCCCACCAACCATCTTGACGAAGCCTTGTTCGGGGTTCGACCACCTTCACCGCTGAAGCCTTGCTCGCCTTCCACCAGCCATATCGCCGACGCCTTGCTTCGCGTTCCACCAACCACCGAAGCCTAGCTCCGCGCAGCTTCTACCTTCCTCTTCTTTTTCTTCCCTTCTTCCGAGCTCGTGTTTTTAGCGCTCGCGCATCTTACTCAAAACGGAAACCAACAAAGAAGAACAAAAATCTTTGAATTCTGTGACAACAACATGTAGGCCTATTTGATGTTTGACTCTAATGTCAAATATCCATGATTGTCCACACTAGATATCATTTACCTACAGTGTGTTCTGCAGCCACAGACATCTGCACATGCCACCACTACGCATTGGTGTACGGTGGAGAAGCCTGCTACGTGGCTTCAGAGCATGCAATCATTACTTTCAACACTATAGATCTTTTACGAAAGTTCAGTTAATATTCCACTCAGTATGAATTACTTCTGCCTATGATCTCTATCTACTTACATTTTATAGACCACCTTCGGAAAAAGCTGCAGATTTTCTTTGTGACCTGCGGAACAGTCGTGCAAACTTTGCCGGCAACTGCTTCGTTATGTCTCGTCGGGGACTTCAATATTGACTTGCTGCAAGCCTTCGACTTGGCTCTAGTTTGTGAATATCTGACACTGCTAGCAGGTCATGGCATTGAACCAGCAATCCTTGTCCCAACAAGAAAGGAACTTTTAGGAAACAAACTTGTAATCGCGTCTATTGACCACATCAATCTGAGACCTGCATCCTTCAAAACAAAATCAGCAGTCATTACTGACAAATTACCAGACCACTATTTTGTTGAATGCCATTTAGAATTTCCCCGTGATACGCCGATTTCAGTTTCCGACAAGATTCATCGGGTTTAAATTGTTAATCAACAAATGTTTGACAACTTTGTCTCTAATTACGACTGGAATGCTTTTGAGCATTCTGTTACACCTTCAGATATTTAGCCCCGTTTTGTGCAGCTGTATAAGCGGTTTTCAGAATCGTCAAAGAAAGTTATTTTTCGCAAACAACAAAATTTAAATTTACGTTGGTTAAATAGGGATATATTATCTGCTATACAACTTAAGGAAATAGCCTGGAGACGAAGCCGGCGCTCAACTCATAACTCTAGCCTTCAAGCTGAATTCCGAGCTCTTCTGAACAGAGTAAGCACACTTATGCGCACGGCTAAGCGTCAATATTTTCAAAAGCAATTCTACGCAACAAAGTCCAACTTTGCTAGATCCTGGCCGCTGATTAATGAACAACGCGGAGTCGCACCCCTGCTTTACAAGCTGACACTTTTAGCGAATTTTTTGGACCCGATTCCCTTGCTACGGCAAATACCTTCAATAACTTTTTCTGCAATATTTTCGGGCAAAGCCAGACGAAGTCCAACACCGCCCAGTCTTTTACCCCACTCCAAATTACCTTCTGCTTTTCTTCCACTCATGACACTGATTGAGCTGGAGTCTATATTATCAAGTCTCAAACCTAGAAAATCACAAGGTATGATGGGATTCACCTCTGCGACATCCGAAAAAATTTAGGCACATACAAGACAAACTTCTACTCATGTTTAACGGAATCATAGAGTCGGGTGTCATTCCTTCAGGATTAAAAACCTCCATTGTTAAACCTCTTTTCAATGGAAGCAAACGTGGCCGGGTTGAAAACTACCGAACAATATCAATTCTTCCGTGTCTTGCTCAAATCTTGGAAAAGTAATTTATATAATTATGTCTTCTTATATCGAAAAATATGACATAATATCGCAATTTTAATATTGTTTTCTGCCGCGACGTGGGACACAACCTCTTGAAGTATTATCAGACGATTCAAAAATTTGGTTTTGATCACAACTTATTTATCTGCGCATGTTTTCTAGACGTCAGTAAGGTATTTGACACGGTGTGCCATTCTATTTTGCTTCAAAAGCTTTCCTCTATTGGTTTCCGGGTCCATTCTTATCTCTGTTAAACAATTTTGTCCAAGTTCGATCGCAGCTTGTTTCCATCAATGGCCTGCAGAGCATCAAAGTTTCCTTAAAAGCGGGGGTCCCACAAGGTTGAGTTCTTTCACCATTGCTTTTCAATATTTATGTTAACGACATGAGTTTATCTGTTTCAAACTGTACCAATTATCAATACGCGGATGATACTCTTTTGCTGACCAGCCATATCTCATATGCAAGAGCAACGGGTTTGCTCGCAGTGGCGTCACGAGGGTCAGCGGCACCCGGGGTGGCAGCTCGCCGCGCACCCCCCCCCCCCCGCTCTCGCGTGGCCCACACGAGACTCCCCCCCCCCCCGCTTTCGCGTGGCCCACCGAGACTCCCCACCCCCGCCCCCGCTGGCGTGGCCCGCCGCGACACCCCCCTGAGCCCTGCAACCGGGGCGGTCCGCCCCCCAACACCCTTGTGACGCCACTGGCTCCAAGACTGTACCACAGAGCTAATGGACTGGCTTGCGAATAATCTAATTAATATAAATATTTCGAAAACTATGCTCGTTTGTTTTCACAACCTTAAAGTTGTTGACCTAAATATTCCTCTCTTGCTGCATACGTCTCACTGTGTCCCAATGTGTCCCTATTTTTTGTTCATACACTGTGAAGTACCTAGGAATCACGTTCGATTCAGATCTCTCCTGGAACTCACACCTATCAAAACTGTGTTCCAAATTAAGAAGCGTTTCCTGCTTATTATATCATATCAAGACATTTCTACCTTTAATCTCAGGAAGCTTATAGCTCACTCGTTAGCTTATGGTACACTCCGATACGGCGTAATAGTCTTTGGCAAATGCTCTGGATTGTGGCAGGCCAAGATAAATACAATTCTAAAAGGAATCTTACGGAATGTTCAGTATAATCCTGCATCCTCATATCATGATCTTTTTAAGGCTTTGTCTATGCCAAATCTGCAATCTTTGTTTCTTGAATCAGTTGTGCTTGAACACTACTGGAAGGATGATTTTAAAACTCTTCGTCCGAATATCCGACAATTACGAAAAATATCAAAGTTTCTTGTTCCCGCTTACTATACACGCTATGGTAAGAACATGCGGTCGGTCTATGTTCCCCTAATTTTTAATTTCCTACCTACCAGCTTATGTGACTTCACGTCAAAAAAAAATCTCAGAAGAGCGATTCGACATATTGATATGACCGACGAACCCTTGTGAATATTTCACAATTAGTTTTTACTCCCAACATATTTTTAGCAAGTGCGTTTTTTTGTCTGTTTTATGGGTTATTTTTTATTATTATTGTATGGAAACAAAGGAAGTCATCAAGATCTTCCATGTCGCAAGAACTGCATGGACACGATTTTCTACTACTCTCAATGGCGAACAATGTCGAAAAGTGACGCCAGTGCCTTGCGTGTGTGTGTGTGTGTGTGTGTGTGTGTGTGTGTGTGTGTGTGTGTGTGTGTGTGTGTGTGTGTGTGTGTGTGTGTGTGTGTGTGCGTGCGTGCGTGTGTGTGTGGTGCGTGCGTGCGTGCGTGCGTGCGTGCGTGTGTATACGTGCGTGCGTGTGTGTGCGTGTGCGTGTGTGTGTGTGTGTGTGTGTGTGTGTGTGTGTGTGTGTGTGTGTTCAATAATTTTCTGACTTAAACATTTTTTTGCGGGGAGCGTCAGTGTGCAGTTGGAACTGCTGTAAAAACTAGGTGATAATTCGTTGTTATTTTTTTTAATCTATAACTGATTCTTTTATTTTTATGCAATTACATAGCTGTTTTTGCCGCACAAGCCCTTGATTATGCTATTCCTTGACAAATAAATTTATGATTATTATTATTATTACTATTATTATTATTATTATTATTATCCAAAAAAAATAAAAATGAAAATGAAAAAAAAATATTTGTATTATTGGTGAAATTCTTTGCAAACGCCTGGAGCGCATTTCTGTTGGAGTATTTCATTTCCTTCCTCAGGTCTCTCCGGAGGAATTCAACAACTATCTTAGTGATATATCAGACACGTTCAACGAGTTGGGCTCGTGCAAATGTGTAATCCTATAGGAGACTTCGACGCCCCAGGATTTAACTGGGAAAACCTTAACATCTCAACCAGCCACTTCTATATATCGCGTAAGTTCCCCCTGCTTAGTGAATATGCAAATTTTTCAGGCCTGACGCAATAAAACGCAATCGGTAACGACCAGGGCAACGTCTTAGATATGTGCTTCTCCAACACAACGAGAACGAGCATAACAGGATGTGAACTACCATCGGTACCTGGAGATAAATATCACCCCGCAAGATTTACAACTTTGCTTCGGGGGACTACATAGGATTGTATCATGATTTTTCGGAGGTAGACTGGGAACCAATTTTAAAGTGCTCAGATGTAAATGGCGAAGTCGCTAAATTTCACCAAAATTATTCAGGATGGCTATAGACAGGCATATTCCGCTGAAGCCAAACCACACATTGAAATTCGCTTACTGGTTCTCTGCTCAGTTGAGAGTTCTTCTGAGAAGAAAATATTTCTGCATCGGAAGTTTAAGAATACAGGTTTAACAAAGTGGGAAATTGAATTTAAGAGCTGCAGGAAAGAGTGTAAAGAATAATAAATCAAGATCGCCAGGTAGAACCAGTACACATCGGACTTACGTCGAAATCCCAGAAAGTTTTCGCAGCACGTTAGTTCGCGTGCAGAAAAAGCAAATCGACCGAAGGTGATCGTTCTAGACGGCGTCGCCGCAGAAAGCACAGCAGAAACATTTGCAGATCATTTCAGGTCGGTTTACACCGATCAGGTTTTCTGATCGGTGTAAAGTTTTCTACTGGTTTTCTCCGTATTTAAAAAAGCTTCTGAAGATAAAAATCTTCTCTCACCGCAAATTTAAAAAGACTCGTAGGTTCAGGTGGAAGGCTGAGTTCATTCATTATAGAAGCCTCTGCAAGCAACATTAGGAGATTGATCATAAGGTATATGTAGAGTCAGTGGAGTCCCACTTGAGAAGAAATCCTAGAAACCTCTACCGACACGTTCGTTCTCGAGGCGGAAAATTGATAAATCCTGATATTATCGATGCTGAGACGAGGAGAATGTGAACACATCCAGAGTATGGATTTATTTGGGCGTCATTTCAGTTCTGTACATAAACACAATGAGGGTGGATACTAACAGCCGCCGTTCCCTGATGTGAGCGGATCCATTTCCTTCCTCCATGTGAAAAAGGGAATGGTTCTGAAATGCATAAGAAAACTGAAGCCTACCATGTCCTCAGGTCACGACTGTATTCCAGCAGCACTTGCAAACGCATTTCACGAAATTTTCACACACATCCTCTGTGATATTTTCAACAACTCATCAAGAGCACGAGTGTTTCTTGACATGTGAAGGAAGTCAGTCGTTGTCCTAGTCTACAAGTCTCGAAGTCATACCACTGCGTCAAACTACAGGCCAATTCCTCTGTCGTGTACGCTTTCAAAGCTTTTCGAAAAGGTAGCCAACAGAACATTGTCCTTTCGTTTAAAAAATGAGTTCCAACCAACACGGATTTGTATCAGGACAATGGACAACAACGAATTTGATTTCATTTATGTTCATTGCATCCAAAGCTATGTACCACTGAGGCCAGCTTGCACGTAGTTTACTTTGATCTGAGTAAGTCTTTTATGTGGTTGACCATGGCATTCTTTTATCAAACCTTTGTGTAATTAGTGTCTGTAGAGGACTACACGACTGGTTTCACAAGTATTTGTCTAAAAGAACATGTGTTGCTCGTGCGAACGGCACGTTTTCCTTTACGTACAGGGCCACGCCCAGAACTGATCTCAGGAGTCAGTTCTGGGCCCGGTTATATTTTTATTTTTGTAAACGACGTGTGTAAGCACATTGTACACTCTTTTTTATTGCAATATGTTGATGATATTAAGATATTCAAGGAGATTAAAACTACCTCAAATTGTAAGTGCCTACAAGAGGACATAACCTCATGTCAGCTAATGGTGTTCACTGAAGGGTCTTCTTGCTAAACGGCTACACAGCTAATGCAGGTGTCAGGGCTTGACCGGAGACGGTCACGCGTTAACGATACTTCAGGTTAAAAGCCTGAGAAAATAATAAGAAATGGGCTGTTTTTTTACACTTTTTTCAGTCGAGGGTTTTGAAAATGCGGATATAATACGAAAGATTTGCGGATTCTGTGATTTCGTGGCCAGTCTCTTTTCCACTTTGAATCGCATTCTTGTCATTGCGCACAAATATCCCTTCTTTCTCCTTCCTTACTTCACTTACTCACTTCTCCTTCAATCAGTGCAAATATCGTGGTAACGGAAGTGCTGTCCCATTTGCGCCAAATTGCGCCATGAACGAAGGTCTGTTACATCTTGCGCCAAAGTTCCATTTTTGCTAAGAATTGCGCCACACCTGCGTCAAAATGAGCAAAGCAAGAAACAAAATATTGGTTTATTTAATATTGAGACAAGCAGGAGGAAAGAAAGATTGGTACAAATATTTCCTTCAGGTCGTCTCTACTCACCATATAGTTTCTTTCATCTTAGGTCAGAGTACAAGCGAAGTCACAAACACATACAACCGCAAACATATACTAAAAGCGCAAGTCACGGGACAGTCGCTGCACTTAGTTCGTTTAGTCGTTGAAAGACCACGCGCAGGAACATGGACGAATGCCACGATGTCGCGCTTTGACGCAGGTTGGTCCCATTGGCTTCAAACTTCAAACTAGCAGACACACGACCGGCTAGGGCAAAGACAAGGGCTGTTAAGGTGCTGGAGGAGTTGAACCTCGAGGCTTTGGCAGAGCGTGCAAGAAATTGCAAACTGGATGTCCTCAAGATGTACTTTGCAGCGAAGACGCACAAAGTTGAGTGCCCTTTCAGAGCCACCGTCACCGAGAGAGACAGCTGGCAGTCCTAGGTTAGCAGGTTTCTGCAGCTGCACCTGAGTAACCTCATCCCAGAAGACCCATACAAGGTGAGGAGTTCGGACCACCTCATCGACGTACTACGGGAGGGCCTACCCGGAGTCAACAACGCTTTCTCCTTGGGCGTTGAAGAATTGTTTTATTCGGTTCCGCACGACGAACTTATAGTTGCTGTTCGGGAACTGATTGAGACATCGGGCGTTCTTGCATTTCAAAATGCGTGTGGAGTTACGGCTGATGCCTTCCTGGAAGTGTTGGACTGCTACCTAAAGTCAACGCTTGTTTGCTTTGAGGACAAGGTGTATGTGCAGAGGTGTGGCTTTTGCATAGGGTCTTGTGTGGCGCCTGCACTATGTGAGATTTTTCTTGCCAAGTTTGACCGCTCGGTTTTGCATGAGTCGTGACGCCCCGTTGTGAAGGTTTGTAGGTATACGTTGACGATTTTATTATTTTTGTTAGTGTTCTATTTAGAGCAAAGCCTGGTCTTCATTCAAGACTATTCTGAAGGTTTTTAGCAGATCTTCTAAGCATTTACATTTTACCTACAAACTTACGTTGGAAGGTTTTTACAATTTTTAGATGTCCGGTTGTCTTTTAACTCCCTTAACCGTGTGCGCTGGATGTACAGGCCACGCACAATAAAGGCCCTTTTGGCTTTTGACTCAGCCCACTCTAAATTGATAAAGAGGGGCATCGCCTCGCTGTGCCTCCGGTCGGCACTGTTGAAGTCCTGGCCGCATGTAATAAGTGACAGTTTTGACCTCCAGACACTTCGCTTGGAACACTCCGGGTTTCCCTCGGTTTTAATACAGGGAGTTGCGGAATCCCTTCTAAAAAAGTTGAAAAGCTCTTCCGTTGTACCTAAGAGAAAACCAAAGAATTTTGTAGTGCTACACAATATTCATAGTGTCGCGCACTGTGAAAAGGATGACATCTAAGTTCGACGGGGACGTTGTTTTCACTGTCCCGTGCAGAGTGTCTAAAATGTGCGCTATGGTGAGCGGGCCGAAAGTGAAGAAACCTGCTTGCAGCAAGAAACACGTCACAAAGTTTGTGCCTTGTGCTACTGGGGCGGTTTACAGGATTCCTTTAAATTGTGGTCGTGTTTACATAGGCCAGATGGGACGTCGCTTAAATGATAGACTTCGAGAACATGCGGCTTCTCTTGGCAACAATTAAGGTTCCCACTTGCGGGGCATTGTAAAACTTGTGGTTGTTCCCCATGCTGGACGGTGCGCAGGTGGAGGGACGCAACAAAGGAAGGTTAGAAAGAGAGTTGCTGGAGGCGGCAAATATACATGCTTGCGACAGAGACATTTTCATCAGTGTCGCATCGGTGCATATGCAACCGAAAAAGAACAGCTTCATTAACACTATCTAGCTTGTAAATATTAATACGGCGCTTTTTTTCCTTTCCTCTTTCGGATTGTACGGCGGGGTTATGTAGCTGTTTTGCTAACTTTTTGAACAGGCGGTTGGCGGGCTATTTCTACTGATTTGGCGGTACGCCGTGTTTTTGTCGAGACGTGATTACGCGCGTGCACAGCAATGGCAAAGTTGGAAACATTCAATAAACTTTAGTTGCCGGTTAGCGCTTGTCCTGTGTGCTTCTTCGTCTTTTTGTCCCGTTTTTTTTGCACTATTTTTAATATGAATCATTAACATCGCCGTGATGACGACATCACGTGCGTTGCCCTTTGTTACGAAGAGTTGCAAATTTCAACTCTAGCGTGCTGAAATGAAATACTTGAATTCATCCTTACATAGAAATTGATTGAAGGGTATTTGTTAAGCTCATTGTCTCCGCTAGGGGAATATTTGTGGCTAGTGGTTGGTCACAACAGCTGTCAGTCATCGTGCCCAAGGTCACTGAAACAATTTCGGCCAATGACGTGCCCTTATTTTCCCCCTATTCTTACAAAGATAATCACCAAACTCTCCTCGTTCGGTCTGGTGACGAGATGTTTTGGTGGCGCCACCTCGCGGGCGCTCTGCTGTGACGAATCTAGTAAGATGCGAGCAGACGACGTGCTATGTCAAAGCACGGAGTGGCTGTCCGTTCACATGTATGCCGAATAAAAACGGTTTATTGAAGAAACGTGTACGACGTTTCTTTGAGTGATCTAATGATTAAAAGCGCCTCGAAGTTGTGCACGCGCACACAGTTGTCTTGCAAAGCGCCGCACACTTGTCTTAGTTACATTGAGCTTGCCAATACGGACGCTTCTATCCAAGTGTGACTCGAAAGTTGCTGACGAGCAAATGTTCGTCAGCAACCGACGCTACTTCCGTATCGAAAACGTGGCAAAGAAGTTTGTTACATCGCGACTTCTGCTCAAAAGAAAAGCAGAAATTTTCATAAATTATTAAACTGTCGGACATGGCCCGGCAAATTAAGGCGATTAATTAATTTGTCCTTTCTAAGTTTTACTAAGAATTGTTTACAAATTTAAAATCGCTCGCTGAAAAGCGCTTCACGCATTATACGCTTTGGGGACCGCAAATTAAACATACAAATGATAGTAATCCATCGGAAGAGTATGCCTCATTTTTTGGGACGCTGAAGTGTCACTGACTTACTAGATCTAAACTTGGATCGCGAGGGGGTCGTTTTGCGTCGACCGGGTGAATAAGCAGATAGTTAATTGAAACGACCCCGGAAGCCAGCCACCGCTTCTTCCTGCCAGTTGTTTAAAAGAAATGTTGGCTTGTCTACAAAAAAAAATTCACTTCGAACTCATAAGAGATTAGCACTCATAGAGCACATTGGAACCAGCAGGATACACGGAGTCGCTTTCACTGAAGTGTTTACTAGACACGCGAGATGAGACATTCCTTTCTCCGTTTTGGTTAGTCCGAATATCTTAATAAAAAATACGCCCTATTTGCCGCGTTAGACGTTGTAGTAGGGTGAAGTACTGGATAATCTATTTTCATCATCCATTCATCCAGATTGCTGTACTAGGGTAGAGAACAGCACACCACCATCTTAGCGCTTCGACACGTCAACGCCAAAACTGTTCGTTAACGCGACTACGCGTGCTACGGTTTGAAGCTTCGGTAAAAATGACCTACTACAGATATCACTTCGCCAAATAAACAAAACGCGCGAAACAGGCTTTGCTGTGCGTTACCCAAACAGCGCATGAAGCGAGCGGATGAGCCGAAGGATCCAAGATGTGCGCGGTCTGTCCCAGTCCGCGTACGTACCAAAAAAGAACAAAAAGAATCGCGTCTGTGTGTCCGTTTTCAACACGCAACATCTCTCGCTATCAAGGCTGAACCATGTGTAAGCGATTTAGCGAGCGACGGCAACGAGAGTCGGCAACAAGCGACGGAGATTTCTCACTGTCGCTCGTCGCGTCGCTCGGTTCTTCGATTTCTAGAAAACGTCGCTCATCGCCTTGGTTGCTTGCTGCCGTCGCTTTCATGCGGTTTGCCTCGTCGCGCGACTGATCGAGCGACAGCGAAGCGGGTCGCAGTCGCTTCGCTTGTGTCGTCGCTCGCCAAATCACTTGCATGCGATTTAGACTTCATTCCACCAATGCACACATCTCCTCACACGCGTTTCCTAGGTCCAGTGCTTAAAGTCAGGAGGGTCTCGGGAGGTCTCATACTCCCCGCCATAGTCCTGGCGTTGATGAAAACAGCATCGTAAGTACTCCATCTTGCAGGCACGTAGCCAAGGGAGGGGGCATGGGGCGGGCTTCCCTTCCCCCGAAATCTTTCATTTTGATGGGACCTCCTCTCCCCCTCTTTCTCATACAGCATTTTTTCATGGGCGGGCCCCCCTTCCCCCTGAAACAAAATACTGGCTACGTGCCTGCCATCTTGCAATCAGAAATTTTAGAATTTTTCCATACAAGATTTGCTGAGCAGCCATCTCCAGGGAGAGAAAACATATGTTGTGCGTAGCCATGTCGATTTCATGTTGAAAACAATGGCAGATGTTTCAGGGACACTATTAATTCTTGAGGAGCAAAATAATCGGAATCCACGTTGTTGTTCGTTCTTGTTTCCCGGGAAACATGTTGGGTTATGCATACGTTTTATTCAAGTCGGTTTTGTGTGCATCTAATAAGACCCCCTCCTCTCTTTATGTGTTTGTAGAGACCCCAAGCGAATTACGGGAGACTTTTAAGCACTGCCTACATCAATTCCACTGAATGCAAGAACCCATTGCAAACACTGTACTGCGCATTGGTTGATTGCAAATTTCCTTCAACACGACTTTCCACAACGTAGCAGCTACCGCTGTCAATTGCAACATCTTTGTGTAATCGTTCACATATTGTTTTTATTCTTTACAAGTACTCAGTTGTTCGGTCTCACCATGAGCACAACGTAAGTTTTGTTCATGGTTCATAAAAAGTGTGAAGAAGTTCGTAAATATTTAAGATGTCAGAGGGAAAAATAATTTTGTTTTGCATTTGAAATGTTAAAATTAGGTAAAAATGACAAATTAGTGAAATTGCTGATCTTAAATGCAAAAACTATATCATACTTGTTTGTGCACAAATGCACAAAAAACTATATCATGAAAAGCCTACAGCTTTCTGTTTACCATATTTTTAGGCGAAACCGAGTTTAGTATTAGGATGGGCCAACCTTCGAGCCTCAGATTTCCCTATAAAGGGAAGCTGAAGTTGTTCCGTATTTCAGTAACACTTAAATCGTCTTTGTTTGGCCTCCAGGATCACGAATATCGAGATTATTTTTCAATTTGCTGCACGGAGGGTGCAGAAAATCATTTTCAAAGTACCGCTGAATCTTCTCCTTTCCGCAGGGTGACATCATAAAAGAAGTTTTCGAAATCTCCGCTCTCGCGCATCTTCAGCGCCTATCGAAGTTATCCACACACACTCTTTCTATTTTCAAAAAGGTTAAAAAAAATTACGGGACTCCTAAGCTTCGCTTTTAAGAGTGGAATGCGATAGGTGAGTATGAAACCCCGCTCGTTCCCATGGCTCGCAACCTAAGGGAGGTGGGTTCAAATCCCACTCGCCTAATATTCTTCGATTTTTGTTTTTAGGCAAATGAATTACTTTATAAAGTGAAATTGTTTGAGACACGTGCGAGGTCATGTGGCTGCGACGTCATGACCCTATCGAGCAATCAGGATTTTCCCATCGCGCCACCAACGTTGCCGCCGACTTTTCTGCAATACGAGCTCCTCAAAGCTGTCGCTTAATATTAAGCCACGATATGTGTCAGTGCGATGGAATATGCCTGGCAAGCTTGCAATTGCATGCGCTGCCCACGTAAGCGACACATGCTTGGCAGCCAAATGATCATTTTATGACATTTTATTTTAATTTTTTTAATTAATTTTATCAATTAATATTTATGGAAGCAATTGATATTTGTTATTTGAAATTTATTTTTAGCTCAAAAGAGGCGTGCTGTTGCATAAAGGGAAGTCCCCTTACTGTGGAGGCCAGGGACGCCGCGTGTATCAATGACAAAATAGTATTGCACAGATGAAAAAAATAATGGTGATAGTGGTTAATGTGAAACTTGTGGGCGAGGGTGAGGGGTGATCTAGCTAGTAATGGTGCTATATTTTTCTTTTGTCCTTGCTGTGGCTGTTTGTGGTGTGATCTTGGACTGTAAAAAAGGGGTAACACCTTACACCATTTTCTCCCATATAATGCACCCCAAAACTTCAGTTTGGACGTACAGCGTACTGTAGTCAAACACACGACCCTAAATTTTACGACCGACTTGATAACGGTGCGATATAACTTTTAAATAGCTAAAGTACGTATCAAAGACCAGAGAAAGAAAACATTGAAGTTTTGCAGTAGAACCTAGAAAACCTCTATTATTATTTTTTGAAGTCAGTAGCACGTACATTAGCTATTTTAATAAGTTTTACCATGCGCCTATCAATCATCTCCTGAAAGTTAGTACCGTCTGATCGACGTCAGTGCGTTGTACGTCGAACTGAAATTTTGGGGTGTCTTATATGGGACAAAGGATGTAAGAATACACTTTTTTTTTAGAGTGTGCACTGCTGCCACATTGTCATACACAGACTGGACACACCGGGGGCACAAGGGACTAGGTCTAGAGTTTGTATACACGTTAGTTAGGACTCTAGACTATGTCTAGAGCTTGTAGACACGTAAACCGCAGTGCAGCAAGATGAAGTGCGCAAGTCGCGAATTTTCTAGATCGTGCTGCAAGGTTTGTCTAGGCCTAACACTCGGTCGGCGAGAGACTGGAGTGTAAGGCGACCGTGAATTGCGGGCATGTAAAGAAGTGATATGGTTACAGTTCACTGGCCAGTAGCGCATGTAGGTGACAGACGTCGTGGTTTCACAGAGCCCCCAATTGTAACAATTACGATAAGTGCCGGAGCAATGCGCGAGGTGGTCTTGTTCATCTTCGTTCTTGACTGTTGTGCTTTACTTGCGAGTTCGAAAGGAATCCAATCAAACATCGAACCCTCACGAGGTGTATGTTGTTAGAACGGCAACGGACAATGGATGGGGCTTTATATACCTCGCATGTGCAAGTACATACGCCAGCCAATATCCGAGCTTCAACTTTACATTAAAGCTGTTGACGCGCTGCAACGCCTCCGTTGACGTTCAATGCTACGACTCGCTTTTTAGAGGTACTTATTCACATGTAAGTAGTTTATATAATCGTGAAGATAGAAATATGAAGAGCTTATTTCACGATCTTCATTATTACGGATCGGCCAGTTTCTCATTTTATGTTCGGAAACGTGATCGGTCCCCAAAATGTTACTCCAAAATAACTGGATTATGTCCTTAAATATATAACAGTCGTGGACACTAGAGTGATTAAATTTGTCTTGATACATATGGGAAAGGAGGCATGCTTAGCATAAGCTGGTAAACAATATCCCTGTTAAAATCGCAGACAAGGTGAGCTAACAAAAGTGAACAGTATCAGTAATTGATGTGAGAGAATAACGGCAACATACAGAAGCATAATAAATATATTCAACACAAAAACACTACATTTATTGATATCAATATTTTGTATACAGCCGTTCTTAAATTTCACAGATACACTCATTGATTTTACACAAGCGCCGGGACCAGTTTTAACAGAGAAAAGACACATCAAACTTCAAGTAATTCAATAAAAAAGCCTTAATCTCAAACGTGCTATAACCCGGCAAACTGCGCGA